>JARQOD010000512.1:0-80362 GCA_033576555.1 Oophaga sylvatica
GGATGAGTCTCCTAGCATGGATGTCCGAAGCAAACACCCAAGAATTGTCTTCCTGACCATAACCTCTCCACTTAACCAAATACTGGAGTTTCCGTCTAGAAAAACGAGAATCTAATATTTTCTCAACCACATACTCCAGATTGCCCTCAACCAAAACAGGGTCAGGAGGCACAGCAGCAGGAACCACTGGCTCAACAAACCTCTTCAACAAGGACTTGTGGAACACGCTATGGATCTTAAATGTCCCTGGAAGAAGCAAACGAAAAGAAACAGGATTAAGAATCTCAATGATCTTATAAGGTCCAATAAACCTAGGCTTAAATTTAGGAGATGCTACTCTCATAGGAATATTCTTTGAGGACAACCAGACCAAGTCCCCCACTTTAAACCGAGGACCATCAGTCCTATGCCGGTTAGCAAACCGCTGGGCCTTCTCCTGAGAGAGGGACAACCTCTCCACTACCTGGTCCCAAATCTGTTGCATACGCTCCACAACAGAGTCAACACCTGGACAGACAGAAGCCTCCGTCTGTCCTGAAGAAAATCGAGGGTGAAACCCAGAATTACAGAAAAACGGAGACATCAAAGTGGCAGAGCTAGCCCTATTATTAAGAGCAAACTCAGCCAAAGGTAAAAAAGAGACCCAGTCATCCTGATCAGCAGACACAAAGCATCTAAGATAAGTCTCCAATGTCTGGTTTGTTCTCTCAGTTTGACCATTGGTCTGAGGATGAAATGCCGAGGAGAAAGACAATTGAACACCCAGTTTAGAACAAAAAGTCCTCCAAAATCTGGAAACAAACTGGACTCCTCTGTCAGACACAATGTTCTCAGGAATGCCGTGTAAACGAACCACGTGCTGAAGGAACAAAGGCACCAATTCAGAGGAGGAAGGCAACTTAGGTAATGGCACAATATGTATCATTTTGGAAAACCTATCACAAATTACCCAGATGGTGGTCATTCTCTGAGAAACAGGAAGGTCGGAAATGAAATCCATAGAGATATGGGTCCATGGTCTCTTGGGCACAGGCAATGGCATCAACAAACCACTAGAGCGAGAGCAAGGCTTGGAGCGAGAGCAAGTCCCGCAGGACTGCACAAATTCCCTGACATCATGAGACAAGGTAGGCCACCAAAAGGACCGACTAACCAAGTCTCTGGTACCAAAAATTCCGGGATGCCCAGCCAATGCGGAACAATGAATCTCAGACATCACACTTTTTCCACTGGTCCGGGACAAACAATTTTCCAACAGGGCAGCACTCGGGCCTATCCTCCTGACACCCCTCCAGAGCAAGTCTCAAATTGGGCGAGATGGCGGAAAGAACTACACCCTCTTTCAAAATAACAGAAGGATCAGATAACTCAGGAGAGTCCGCAAGGAAACTCCTCGAGAGGGCATCCGCCTTAACATTCTTAGTGCCAGGAAGAAAGGAAAGCACAAAATTAAAACGTGTGAAAAACAAGGCCCACCTGGCCTGTCTAGGATTGAGTCGCTTGGCAGATTCCAGACAGACCAGATTCTTATGGTCCGTAAGGACCACCACCTGATGTTTGGCTCCCTCCAGCCAATGTCTCCACTCTTCAAAAGCCCACTTCATGGCCAATAACTCCCGATTACCCACGTCATAATTACGTTCAGTAGGAGAAAATTTTCGAGAGAAAAAGGCACAAGGGTTACTTTTAGAGGTCTCTGGATCTTTTTGGGACAAAACGGCACCTGCCCCAATTTCAGAGGCATCAACCTCCACCTGAAATGGCAGAGAAACATCAGGCTGCCGTAGAACAGGAGCAGAAGTGAATCTCTGCTTAAGTTCCTGAAACGCAGAGACTGCCTCAGGAGGCCAATTCACCACATCAGAACCCGTTCTGGTCAAATCAGTTAATGGTTTAACAATAACCGAGAAATTACCAATAAATTTACGATAAAAATTGGCAAAACCCAAAAATCTCTGAAGAGCCTTTAATGAAGTAGGTTGGACCCAATCACAGATGGCCTGAACCTTGACCGGGTCCATTTCAATAACAGATGGGGACAAAATGAATCCCAGAAATGAGATCCTCTGTACGCCAAAAAGACACTTTGATCCCTTCACATACAGAGCATTCTCTCTCAAAATCTGGAACACAGTTCGAACATGTTTCACATGAGAGTCCCAGTCATTAGAAAAAATCAAGATATCATCCAAATAAACAATCAGAAATTTGTCCACAAAATCCCTGAAAATGTCATTCATGAAGGACTGGAAGACGGAAGGAGCATTAGTGAGCCCAAAGGGCATCACTAGGTACTCAAAATGCCCTTCAGGGGTATTGAATGCCGTCTTCCATTCATCCCCGTGCTTAATGCGAATAAGGTTATACGCCCCCCTGAGGTCAAGCTTGGTAAACCAAGTAGCGTTTTTCACCCTGGAAAACAGGTCAGAAATCAAGGGTAACGGGTATTGATATTTCACAGTAATATTGTTCAAGAGACGATAATCAATACACGGCCTTAATGAACCATCTTTTTTGGCCACAAAGAAAAAACCGGCACCTAAGGGTGAAGAGGATGGTCTGATATGACCCTTCTCCAATGATTCCTTGATATAAGACCGCATAGCGTCATGTTCAGGTACAGACAAGTTAAAAAGGCGACCTTTAGGGAATTTACTACCAGGCACTAATTCAATAGCGCAGTCATAGCTCCTATGGGGAGGCAAGGATGCAGATTTACTTTCGCTAAACACATCAGAAAAATCAATCAAAAAGTCAGGAACATCCTGAGCCTGGGGGGAGGCAGAAAAAACAGGAGTGTTGGTATTAACACATTGGCAGCCCCAACTGGTTACAGACACAGATTTCCAATCCAAAACAGGATTATGAGACTGTAACCAAGGGAAACCCAGCACGATAATGTCATGCAGATTATACAGAACCAAAAATTTGCAGCACTCCTGGTGATCAGGTTCAACCCTCATTATCACCTGAGTAGAAAACTATGGGTTTATTCTCAGCCAAAGGGGTAGAATCGATCCCCAGTAGGGGAATAGACTTCTGTAGGGGTATCAAGGGAAACCCACAACGTTTAGCAAAATCATAATCCATCAGGTTAATAGCTGCTCCAGAATCAACGAAAGCCTGAGCAGAAAATGAGGACAGAGAGCATATCAGAGTGACAGTTAATAAAAACTTAGTCTGAACACTACCCAAGACAACTGAGCGTGCAAAACGTCTTCCCCGCTTAGGGCAGACTAAATAGCATGAGAGGCATCACCACAGTAGAAACATAACCCATTGTGCTTTCGAAACTCATGACGCTGTGCCCCAGACACCACTCTATCACACTGCATGGGTTCAGAAGCTGGTTCACAAGGCAACACCATTCCACGCATACTTCTCCGCTCACGCAAACGTCTGTCAATTTGAATCGCTAATGACATAGAATCATTGAGACCAGAGGGGACAGGGAATCCCACCATAACATCCTTTACATTATCTGACAGACCCTTCCGGAAAAGGGCTGCCAAAGCGTCGTCATTCCATTTGGTCAGGACTGCCCACCTACGGAATCTCTGACAGTATAACTCAGCGTCATCAAGCCCCTGATTTAATGCCAACAAGGCTTTTTCAGCTTGATCAGTGACATTAGGTTCATCGTACAATAACCCCAAAGCCTGAAAAAATGCATCAACATCACTCAAAACAGGATCCCCAGGTGTCAGGGAAAAAGCCCAATCCTGAGGATCGCCGCGCAGGAGAGAGATTATAATTTGAACCTGCTGCGCTGCGTTCCCTGAGGACTTAGATTTTAAGGCAAAAAACAATTTACAATTATTTTTGAAATTCTGAAACTTAGCTCGATCCCCCAAAAACAAATCTGGCATGGGGATCCTAGGTTCCACAACAGGCAACCTAGCAAGATATGCAGCAATACTCTGAACCTCAGTGGCAAGCTGATCCACACGGCCAGACAACCGTGCAAACTCCATTGAGAGAAAAGAACCTCCCCAGCACCCAGAGATACAGAGGGAAAAAAAAAAATGTAACAAATAGAAAAATATCTCTGACAACTCTGACAACCTTTTTCTTTCACAATATTTTTTCCCTTCTGTGAGTACCATACAATTTTCAATTTTTAGGCCGGTGATACTGTTATGTTTCGGTAGCTGAGGAGTGCAGGTAAAAAAGGCAATACACCAGAGCAGTTGGAATCTATGAGATTGCAGTACCCTGACTAACCACCACAACTAGAGGCAGCCGTGGAGCGTTCCTACGTTGGTCCTAGACGCCTCGTCACAGCCTGAGAAACTAACTACACCTAAAGATAGAAATAGGAAAGCTATCTGCCCCGGAGCAGAACCCCAAAGATAATAGAAAGCCCCCAAACAAGTAATGGCGGTTAGACAAGAAGAAATACTGACACAGAAAGAAAATAGTATGAGCAAACGCTGGGGCCCAAACTAACTAAATAGAAAAGGATAGGAAGGGTACTTACTGCAATCCCAGAAAACCCTGAAAAGCACCAACTCTACTAATTTCAAAATCACCTGAGATCTAACGACCTCTACCACCTAAATTAGTTCTCTGGTGTAACAAAATCAAAACAGCAGCCACTGAAAAAACTGGAAAAAGCAAAAGTACAAACATCAGTGGCTGAACTAAACTGAGAGGGCAAAAGCCCCCGAAGGGGACCCAGAAGGCCCCCAAAGAAGTGCAGGACAAAATGCAAAAATATAGTACAAAAACAAAAAGAAGAAAATGTCTTATCTGTTAGCAGGAGATGCAGACACGACACAGCAGGCTACAAGGGAAACAGGAATGAAGGATTCAGACCAGAACAATTGATCACCGGCAACCCTGATGGGAAGGTGACTCCCTTATATAAGACCAGTCAGTAACACCTGATTCCCAGTCCTCACAATCTTCACTGAACAGACCAGTACCGCTTGTAACCACCAGAGGGAGTCTCTGCTCAGAACTCATCTCAAACCCATTCACAACAGTTAACGTTAACCATGATGTTGATGTTGATGATGATGGGAAACTGAATGTGTTACCTGCCAATGCTTTGCGAAGTGATTATGCAACTGATAACCTTTATTTCCCTAGGAATGATGCTGATAGTGATGTATCTGTGATATCTGAACCTGTTAACCCTTTCTCGGGAGTGGTAGATGTGTCCACAGGTACAGGAGCGTTCAGCCACGTCGCTCTGCGGAGTGAGACGGCTGAGGAACCCCTAGCAGGAGCAAGCGACAGTGCTCAAGGAAATGGGGAGGTGCATGGGGACCGTGAGGAAGGTGACGCCATGACACTGACCAGTGCCACCGAGGAAGGTAACTGGCCCATAAGTAGCCCTGCTCCTGAAGTGTTGGGGGTGGATGGGGGGGTAGAGCCCATAGCAGCGCAGGCTGATGGGTCTATAGAAATCCCCGGGGAGACTGCATATGTAGCTGCTGTCACCCGCAGTCAGAGTGCCCGGATCGCAGGTAGCGCCCTGCCATCTGGGCCCTCCTCCGCTACAGGAGAGACTGAACCAGAGGTGGACCCAGAACCGGTCCCAGAGGGTCCCAGTGAGGAAGGAACCCTAACGTCACTTCTGGCTGCCTCCAGCCAGGAGTTCCAGGCCGCTCTGCACTCAGATGCGAGCCTGGAGAACTTGAGGCACCTCGCCGAGACGCCCACCTCCGTGACTGATAAGGAGAGGGTGTTCTGGGAACGAGGAAGGTTGTATCGGGAGACAGTACCCGGAGACTCCCAAAAGGAGTGGTTGAGGGAAAAACAGCTGGTCGTCCCGCACCAGTTCCGAGGTGAGTTGTTGAGGATTGCCCATGAGATTCCACTCGCTGGACACTTGGGGATCAGCAAAACTAAGGCACTGCTGTCTCAACACTTCTATTGGCCCAAGATGGGGACAGATGTGACTAACTACTGCCGCTCCTGTATCACCTGTCAAAGAGTGGGGAAGGCGGGGCCTGCTCTTAAGGCTCCCTTGATCCCGTTGCCAGTGATAGAGGAGCCTTTCCAGAGGATCGCGGTGGACATTGTGGGCCCGCTGGCCGTCCCCAGCCGCTCTGGAAAGCAATACATCCTTACTGTGGTAGACTACGCTACCCGGTACCCGGAGGCAGTAGCTCTGTCCTCAACTAAGGCAGATAAGGTGGCGGATGCACTGGTGACCATCTTTTCATGGGTAGGATTTCCCAGGGAGATGCTTACCGATCGAGGGACCCAATTTATGTCTCGCCTAATGAAGGCTCTCTGCAGCAAAATGCAGGTGACGCGTATGGTATCGAGTGCGTATCACCCACAGACCAATGGTTTGTGTGAACGCTTTAACGGTACCCTCAAACAGATGCTCTGCATGCTGGTTGAGACCCAGGGACGCGATTGGGAGCGGTACCTCCCACACCTGCTGTTTGCCTACAGAGAAGTCCCGCAGGCCTCGACGGGGTTCTCCCCCTTCGAGCTCCTGTATGGCAGGCGAGTCCGGGGACCCCTCGGGTTGATAAGAGAATCCTGGGAAGATGAGCCAAACCCCACAGAAGTGTCCATCGTGGATTATGTCATGCGCTTCCGCGACAAGATGCAGACCTTGACGCAGTTGGTGCATGACAACATGACGCAGGCTCAGGCTGACCAGAAGCACTGGTACGACCAGAATGCCCGGGAGCGGACCTACCAGGTGGGTCAAAAGGTGTGGGTGCTGGTACCCGTACCAAAGGATAAGCTTCAGGCAGCCTGGGAAGGCCCGTACGTCGTGCACCAACGGCTCAACCCAGTCACCTACGTGGTCACGCTTGACCACACTCGGGGTAGGCGCAAGGCCTTTCACGTCAACATGATGAAGGCCCATCACGAACGTGAAGCCTGCGTCCTACCGGTCTGCAACCTGCCCGAGGACGGGGAGGAGGATCCCCTCCTGGACATGCTGGCCCAAGCCCAGGCCAATGGGTCCATTGAGGATATGGAGGTAAATGCCTCGCTAACCGCCTCCCAGAAGTTGCAGTTGCTGACCACTCTGGAATCCTTTCGGGCCGTGTTCACTAACCGACCCGGAAGGACCAAGTTGGCAGTCCATGAGGTGGACACCGGGAATCACGCCCCGTTACGGTGGACACCTTATCGGATCTCTGAGGAGGTGCAGGAGATCCATGAGATGTTGCAGCTGGGGGTGATCCGGCCGTCCAAAAGCGCGTGGGCCTCACCTGTAGTTCTCGTGCCCAAAAAGGATCGGACCACCCGGTTCTGCGTGGACTACAGGGGGCTCAACGCCATCACTACCTCTGATGCGCACCCAATGCCACGCATCGAGGATCTGCTGGAGCGGTTGGCGAATGCCAAGTACATAGCCATCATGGATTTAAGCCGGGGATACTGGCAGATTCCCCTGAGCCCTGAGGAGCAGGAGAAATCCGCCTTTATCACCCCTTTTGGACTGTACGAGTCCACGGTCATGCCTTTCGGCATGAAGAATGCCCCTGCCACTTTCCAGCGGATGGTCAACCACCTGCTTCAGGGACTGGAGGAGTACGCTGTGGCGTACCTGGACGACATTGCCGTCTTCAGTTCCACCTGGGAGGAACACCTTCAGCATCTCCAGGAGGTGCTCAAGCGTATTCACCAGGCAGGTCTGACCATCAAGCCGGGAAAATGCCAGATGGGCATGAGGGAGGTCCACTACCTGGGGCACCGGGTAGGCGGGGGTTCCATGAGTCCAGAGCCCGAGAAAGTGGACGCGATCGTGTCCTGGCCCACCCCCAGGACCAAAAAGCAGGTGAAGTCCTTCCTGGGCACTGCAGGGTAATATAGGCGTTTCGTACCGAACTATAGCGCCATTGCAAAACCCTTGACGGACCTCACCAAGGGCGGTCTTCCCCAAACAGTCAACTGGACAGATGGCTGTGAGGCGGCACTCCGAGCCTTGAAAGCAGCCCTGTG
This sequence comes from Oophaga sylvatica, assembly GCA_033576555.1. Taxonomy (NCBI): domain Eukaryota; kingdom Metazoa; phylum Chordata; class Amphibia; order Anura; family Dendrobatidae; genus Oophaga; species Oophaga sylvatica. The sequence goes on from JARQOD010000512.1 coordinate 7,927, forward strand.
CAGCTCTCCAGTGTTGAAAGCCGTCGACAGCAGTCGGCCATTCCTGGTACAGACTGACGTCAGCGAATTTGGCCTCGGTGCTGTACTCAGCCAGGTTGATTCGGGGAACCAGGAGCACCCCGTGTTGTACCTGAGCCGGAAACTTCTGCCAAGGGAAGTGGCATACTCCACCATCGAGAAGGAGTGCCTGGCCATGGTCTGGGCACTGCAACGTTTGCAGCCCTACCTGTACGGGCGCACCTTCAAGGTGGTCACCGACCACAACCCTCTGAGCTGGCTGCACACAGTGTCCGGAGCCAATGGTAGGTTGCTACGCTGGAGCCTTGCCCTACAGCAGTATGATTTTGCCGTACAACACAAGAAAGGCAGCGATCATGGGAATGCTGATGGGTTATCACGACGTGGCGAACCCGCTGAGGAGCGCATGTCGGATTACCGACAGGTCATGCCTCCGTAGTGCCCTCTAAGGGGGGGAGGTGTGATGAGTGCTGTGCTGGAATTGCAGTCCTCATCTTTTTTTTTTGTACTGCTGACAGCCCACAAAGCAAAGCCCTCCCTCCTCCTCTCTGCAGCTCACGCTTCTCACCAACCCCCCAGCCTGCACACAAGTAAGGCTCAGTGTAATCTGAGCTCCCAGCACTGGAGTTTCCCGCCTCACCGTAGGGGGTCTCCATTGTCTTCACATGTGCTCTCCTTCTATAGCAGCCATTATGAGGATTCATTCCTTTTGGTGATAACACGGTGGGAATTTGTGTCAGAAACATGAAAGTCACTGTGTTGAACCATGCGCCGACGGGCATCGTTCCCGTGGTACTGGTGAACCCGTAACTCCAACAGAACCCGAGAAATGGAATTCTCGGATGCCCCATGAGCTATTTCATCCAAGTTTGAGCTCATTGGAACCGTCATTTCAAAGTAAGATCATTGCTAGGTCTGCCATTATTCTGCTAGAGTTCCCCGCTGAGTTATGGTCCTTATGACTTTCAGAGCTCAAAACTATACCTTGTAGCCCAGGGGAGGTGGCCAGAAAACCAGCCCCTTTTGTGAGGTCAGAAGCCGACATGTATAAGGCTTGCAGGGAAGCTCCTCAGTTTTTCCTTGCTGTGACGTCTTGACTAAGAGATCTGCAAATGAACTATGACGTGTGGCTCCTCCCCCAGCCAGTCTTGCCTGTAACTACCATGTGAGTGATTTTCATCTTTAATCCTATTTTATTTTATAACTGCATTTGTACATAACGATATTGTCTCAGTTTGTTCCATCTTTTTATATTGTATAAGCACTGCCTGTTTTTTTAAGGAATAAACCTATAAAATTATTAGTTTGATTCTCCTGCTCAATAAACGAATTTTCACAGGCCTGACGTACTACGCTACTGTTTTGGGGTTGCTGCGGACCCTCTTGATAAATTGTTCCAAGTAAATCGTAGCTGGTGGCAGCTTAAAGGAAGGGGTGTAAAGTGTTAATCTATTGGGTGGCGCTGGCAGTGATGGAGCGAGTTTTATAAGAGTATTGCCCGGCCGCGGCCCGGAGTAATTATAATTCCCTCACTGCAGCGTGCCCAATAGCCAGCACACATCCAAGTGACCCGTCTGGCGACTAATTATCCTAGGTGCAGTTCCCTGACTGACCTGAGGGTAAGGGGGGCGCCAGAGAGCGGCAAGTTCCTAAGTGGAAGTGGGATAATTATAAATCCCTGCAGTTTACTGGGTCGGACGGCAGCAGCCGTCGTGTGTGTGCGCGTTTTCGTCACATTTGCGGCACGGAGGGATCACAAGCCGTGATACCCCGGGCTACCGTGTGGCGGACCGTGTGCCAGTTCATCACAGTACCCCACTGCTAACAGTGACCCAGTCCGAGTGTACTCCATTAATAACCACCCTTTGTTTTCTATCCATGAGCCAGTTCTTAACCCACTTACACATATTTTCCCCTATCCCCATTGTTCTCATTTTACATATCAACCTTTTGTGTGGCACCGTATCAAAAGCTTTTGAGAAGTCCATGAACACCACGTCCACTGCATTCCCTTGGTCCAGTCCGGAACTTACCCCTTCATAAAAGCTTATCAGATTAGTCTGACAGGAATGATCTCTCGTAAACCCATGCTGATACTGTGTCATGAGGTTATTCAGCCTCAGATACTCCAATATAGTATCCCTTAACACCCTCCAGGATTTTACCCACAGTAGATGTTAAGCTCACTGGCCTATAATTTCCAGGTTCAGTTTTTGCCCCCTTTTTGAATATTGGCACCACATTTGCTATACGCCAGTCCTGTGGTACAAACCCCGTTATTATGGAATCTTTAAAGATTAAAAATAATGGTCTATCTATAACTGTACTTAATTCCTGCAGTACTCATGGGTGTATCCCATCCGGGCCCGGGGATTTGTCAACTTTAGTGATTTTTAGACGCCGCCGTACTTCCTGCTGGGTTAAGCAGGTGACATTTAATGGAGAAATTTTTTTATCACTGATCATGTTATCTGTCATGGGATTTTCTTGTGTAAATACAGTTGAATAAAGTCATTTAGCATATTGGCTTTCTCCCCATCCTCATCCACCATTTCACCCAGACTATTTGTAAGGGGGCCAACACTATCATTTTTTAGTTTCTTGCTATTTATGTAGTTATAGAATATTTTGGGATTATTTTTACTTTCTCTGGCAATGAGTCTCTCTGCCTCAATCTTTGCTGTCTTGATTTGCTTTTTACAGAATTTATTCAGTCTTCTGTATTTATTTAATGCCTCATCACTACCTACTTGCTTTAATTCCCTAAACGCTTTCTTTTTGTCCCTTATTGCGCCCCTTACAGCTCTATTTAGCCATAGTGGTTTCCTCCTAATTCTAGCATGTTTATTCCCATAGGGTATATACTGTGCACAGGTCCTATTCAGGATGCTAATAAACGTCTCCCATTTTCTTTGTGTATTTTTATGTCTCAGGATATCGTCCCAGTTTATTGCACCAAGATCATCTCTCATCCGTTGGAAATTTGCCTTCCTGAAGTTTAGTGTCCTTGTAACCCCTCGACTACACATCTTATTAAAGGATACATGAAAGCTTATTATTTTGTGATCACTATTACCCAAATGACCCCCAACCCTTATATTTGATCTGCGGTCTGGCCTGTTGGTTAATATTAGGTCTAGCAGTGCCCCCCCTCTTGTTGGGTCCTGAACTAGTTGTGAAAGGTAATTGTCTCTCATAGTTGTCAGAAACCTATTACCTTTACTGGAGCTGCAGGTTTCTGTTCCCCAATGTATTTCAGGGTAGTTGAAGTCCCCCATAATAATGACTTCTCCTTGAGTCGCTGCTTCATATATTTGCTTTACGAGGATATTCTCCGTTGCTTCCATTATTTTAGGAGACTTATAACAAACCCCTATCAGTAATTTATTATTTTTCCCCCCTCCCCTAATCTCCACCCACAGAGACTCTACATCTTCATTAGATTCACAGATATCACGCAGGATGGGATTAAGGATGATTTTACATATAAACACACACCCCCACCTCGATTATCTGTACGGTCATTTCTGAACAGACTACAGTCATGGCCAAAAGTTTTGAGTATGACACATATATTATATTTTCACATGATCTGCTGCCCTCTGGTTTTTATGTGTGTTTGACAGATGTTTTTATCACAGACAGAAATATAATTGCAAACATATGAGTAACAAAAGCTTATATTGACAGTTAGAATGAGTTAATGCAGCAAGTCAATATTTGCAGTGTTGACCCTTCTTCTTCAGGACCTCTGCAATTCTCCCTGGCATGCTCTCAATCAACTTCTGGACCAAATCCTGACTGATAGCAGTCCATTCTTGCACAATCAATGCTTTCATTTTGTCAGAATTTTTAGGTTTTTGTTTGTCCACCCGTCTCTTGATGATTGACCACAAGTTCTCAATGGGATTAAGATCTGGGGAGTTTCCAGGCCATGGACCCAAAATCTCTATGTTTTGTTCCCTGAGCCATTTAGTTATCACCTTTGCTTTATGGCAAGGTGCTCCATCATGCTGGAAAAGGCATTGTTGATCGCCAAACTGCTCTTGGAGGGCTGGGAGAAGTTGCTCTTGGAGGACATTCTGGTACCATTCTTTATTCATGGCTGTGTTTTTAGGCAAGACTGTGATAGAGCCATTCCCTTGGCTGAGAAGCAACCCCACACATGAATGGTTTCAGGATGCTTAACAGTTGGCATGAGACAAGACTGGTGGTAGCGCTCACCTTGTCTTCTCCGAATGAGGCGTTTTCCTGATGTCCCAAACAATCGAAAAGGGGATTCATCAGAGAAAATAACTTTACCCCAGTCCTCAGCAGTCCACTGCCTGTACCTTTTGCAGAATATCAGTCTGTCCATGATGTTTTTTCTGGAGAGAAGTGGCTTCTTTGCTGCCCTCCTTGAGACCAGGCCTTGCTCCAAGAGTCTCTGCCTCACAGTGCATGCAGATGCACTCACACCTGCCTGCTGCCATTCCTGAGCAAGCTCTGCACTACTGGTAGCCCGATCCCGCAGCTGAAACACTTTTAAGAGATGGTCCTGGCGCTTGCTGGTCTTTCTTGGGCGCCCTGGAGCCTTTTTGGCAACAATGGAACCTCTCTCCTTGAAGTTCTTGATGATGCGATTGTTGACTGAGGTGCAATCTTTCTATCTGCGATACTCTTCCCTGTTAGGCCATTTTTGTGCATTGCAATGATGACTGCACGTGTTTCTTTAGAGATAACCATGGTTAACAGAAGAGAAACAATGATGCCAAGCACCAGCCTCCTTTTAAAGTGTCCAGTGGTGTCATTCTTACTTAATCATGACAGATTGATCTCCAGCCATGTCCTCATCAACATCCACACCTGTGTTAATGGAGCAATCACTGAAAAGAAGTTAGCTGGTCCTTTTAAGGCAGGGCTGCAATGATGTTGAAATGTGTTTTGGGGGATAAAGTTCATTTTCTAGCCAAATATTGACTTTGCAAGTAATTGCTGTTAAGCTGATCACTCTTTATAACATTCTGGAGTATATGCAAATTGCCATTAGAAAAAGTGAAGCAGTAGACTTTGTAAAAATTAATATTTGTGTCATTCTCAAAGCTTTTGTCCATGACTGTATAGCCCTGTAAATTAACCGTCCAGCCATGTCTCAGATATCCCCACCATGTCATAATTATGTTCCAACAAAATTAATTCTAATTCCTCCATTTTGTTGGTGAGGCTGTCACGCTGTATAGCAGATATATATATATGTGATGTCAGTAATCTATATCAAAAGGGCAACATACTATATAACATGCGCATAGATATATGATAACATAGAATTACCTGACAGAATGTCCAGTGGGTCAATACGGAATCCGTTATACGCTGTCTCCGGCTAGAGGGTGACCGGGGTCTATGCTGACCCTAAACTGGGGTCCTAACTAATCCCTCTACCTGGAGGTACTGTTAAAGGTACAGAGGTCCAGGCCACCAGCGTAAACCCTGTCTCCTATCAATCCCTGCCAACTGTAATCTAGTCCTAAGAAGGACCCTGATTACCACCAAAGGGAATGAACAGGTAACGGGTTAATGAACAGAAAGACATACAAGAAAGACAAGAAATAAAGTAAATAAAGTCTTACATACAACACTCACACACAGTAGGAACACCTAAGGTCTCAGAGATAAACTATAAGCTATAAGAGTAAAAACAACTAAGGAGCTCTTAGCTTAAGTATTCTCAGAACCGATCCAGTCTGCTAGACTACATGAATGCTTTCACCGGCATCTAACAAGCAGACTGGCAGGTATATGAAGGAATCTAATTAGAACATAATCAAAAGCAGCCGGGCGAGGCTGGACCTAGTCTTAGCAAAGAGCTAGGTAAAATTAACTCCCTCATTACCAAACACAAAGAAACAGCAACTCAGCTGTGAGAAGTCAGAGTGTGTAATCGCGACGATCCTCGTGGCGATACACCCATGACAGAGGCTTCTGGCATTAGTGTACATGCACTTTATGTATCTCTCTGTACCTCTATTCTTTCTTAAATTATTAACTGTTCTAACCCCAGTATTTATTTTTTTATACACATTGTGCCGACCAATGAAAACTATGCCAATACTTGACATGGCTGTGATGGGGCTGAAGTGCCCACACAAGAAAAGCTGCAGCCTTTCAACAAGATTTGTTCTGGCTGCCAAACCCGAACAGTAACACAGAGTTCTGGGAGAAGTCATTTCTTGGACACTGGTACAGACCCCGAACTTTACTATTTGGGTTTGCCAATCTCTTATGAAGACAGCGGAGAAATCGCAACTCACAGATCAGAAGAAAATAATCAGGAAATGAAAGCTGTTGTCAGACGGAGAAAATGTAGAGAAAACCAGAGCAAGTCTGGAGAAAAAACATCTATTATAGGACGACGCCGGAGAGACGTCATCACATCCACCGAAGCCAACAAGGAGCCTCGCTGCTCACCTCGTGGTGTAAGAGGCCGGAGCTCCTCCATCATCACGTCCTGGTACCGAACCTGGTGTCCTTCTAGATACTCCCACTCCTCCATGGAGAGATAGACAGCGACATCCTGACACCTTATAGGAACCTGACAACAACGACACCGTCATCACCCAGAATCCTCCAGTGCCGTCCTGTATAATGTCCCAGCAGTCACCTCTCCTGTCACCACCCAGAATCCTCCAGTGCCGTCCTGTATAATGTCCCAGCAGTCACCTCTCCCCTCATCACCCAGAATCCTCCAGTGCCGTCCTGTATAATGTCCCAGCAGTCACCTCTCCGCTCATCACCCAGAATCCTCCAGTGCTGTCCTGTATAATGTCCCAGCAGTCACCTCTCCGCTCATCACCAGAATCCTCCAGTGCCGTCCTGTATAATGTCCCAGCAGTCACCTCTCCGCTCATCACCCAGAATCCTCCAGTGCCGTCCTGTATAATGTCCCAGCAGTCACCTCTCCGCTCATCACCCAAAATCCTCCAGTGCCGTCCTGTATAATGTCCCAGCAGTCACCTCTCCGCTCATCACCAGAATTCTCCAGTGCGTCCTGTATAATGTCCCAGCAGTCACCTCTCCCTCACACCAGAATCCCCAGTGCCGTCCTGTATAATGTCCCAGCAGTCACCTCTCCGCTCATCACCCAAAATCCTCCAGTGCCGTCCTGTATAATGTCCCAGCAGTCACCTCTCCGCTATCACCCAGAATCCTCCAGTGCCGTCCTGTATAATGTCCCAGCAGTCACTCTCCGCTCATCACCAGAATCCTCCAGTGCTGTCCTGTATAATGTCCCAGCAGTCACCTCTCCGCTCACACCCAGAATCCTCCAGTGCCGTCCTGTATAATTCCCAGCAGTCACCTCTCCGCTATCACCCAGAATCCTCCAGTGCCGTCCTGTATAATGTCCCAGCAGTCACCTCTCCGCTCATCACCCAGAATCCTCCAGTGCCGTCCTGTATAATGTCCCAGTAGTCACCTCTCCGCTCATCACCCAGAATCCTCCAGTGCTCCTGTATAATGTCCCAGCAGTCACCTCTCCGCTCACACCCAGAATCCTCCTGTGCCTCCTGTATAATGTCCCAGCAGTCACCTCTCCTGTCATCACCCAGAATCCTCCAGTGCCGTCCTGTATAATGTCCCAGCAGTCACCTCTCCGCTCACACCCAGAATCCTCCAGTGCCTCCTGTATAATGTCCCAGCAGTCACCTCTCCCTCATCACCCAGAATCCTCCAGTGCCGTCCTGTATAATGTCCCAGCAGTCACCTCTCCCCTCATCACCCAGAATCCTCCAGTGCCGTCCTGTATAATGTCCCAGCAGTCACCTCTCCTCTCATCACCAGAATCCTCCAGTGCCGTCCTGTATAATGTCCCAGCAGTCACCTCTCCGCTCATCACCCAGAATCCTCCAGTGCCGTCCTGTATAATGTCCCAGCAGTCACCTCTCCGCTCATCACCCAGAATCCTCCAGTGCGTCCTGTATAATGTCCCAGCAGTCACCTCTCCGCTCATCACCCAGAATCCTCCAGTGCCGTCCTGTATAATGTCCCAGCAGTCACCTCTCCCTCAATCACCCAGAATCTCCAGTGCCGTCCTGTATAATGTCCCAGCAGTCACCTCTCCCTCATCACCCAGAATCCTCCAGTGCCGTCCTGTATAATGTCCCAGCAGTCACCTCTCCCTCATCACCCAGAATCCTCCAGTGCCGTCCTGTATAATGTCCCAGCAGTCACCTCTCCGCTCATCACCCAGAATCCTCCAGTGCCGTCCTGTATAATGTCCCAGCAGTCACCTCTCCTCATCACCCAGAATCCTCCAGTGCCGTCCTGTATAATGTCCCAGCAGTCACCTCTCCTCTCATCACCCAGAATCCTCAGTGCCGTCCTGTATAATGTCCCAGCAGTCACCTCTCCGCTCATCACCCAGAATCCTCCAGTGCCGTCCTGTATAATGTCCCAGCAGTCACCTCTCCGCTCATCACCCAGAATCCTCCAGTGCCGTCCTGTATAATGTCCCAGCAGTCACCTCTCCGCCTCATCACCCAGAATCCTCCAGTGCCGTCCTGTATAATGTCCCAGCAGTCACCTCTCCTCTCATCACCCAGAATCCTCCAGTGCCGTCCTGTATAATGTCCCAGCAGTCACCTCTCCCTCATCACCCAGAATCCTCCAGTGCCGTCCTGTATAATGTCCCAGCAGTCACCTCTCCCTCATCACCAGAATCCTCCAGTGCCGTCCTGTATAATGTCCCAGCAGTCACCTCTCCCTCATCACCCAGAATCCTCCAGTCCCGTCCTGTATAATGTCCCAGCAGTCACCTCTCCCCTCATCACCCAGAACCCTCCAGTGCCGTCCTGTATAATGTCCCAGCAGTCACCTCTCCCTCATCACCCAGAATCCTCCAGTGCCGTCCTGTATAATGTCCCAGCAGTCACCTCTCCCCTCATCACCCAGAATCCTCCAGTGCCGTCCTGTATAATGTCCCAGCAGTCACCTCTCCCCTCATCACCCAGAATCCTCCAGTGCCGTCCTGTATAATGTCCCAGCAGTCACCTCTCCCTCCATCACCCAGAATCCTCCAGTGCCGTCCTGTATAATGTCCCAGCAGTCACCTCTCCCCTCATCACCCAGAATCCTCCAGTGCCGTCCTGTATAATGTCCCAGCAGTCACCTCTCCGCTCATCACCCAGAATCCTCCAGTGCCGTCCTGTATATGTCCCAGCAGTCACCTCTCCCCTCATCACCCAGAATCCTCCAGTGCCGTCCTGTATAATGTCCCAGCAGTCACCTCTCCCTCATCACCCAGAATCCTCCAGTGCCATCCTGTATAATGTCCCAGCAGTCACCCTCTCCTCATCACCCAGAATCCTCCAGTGCCGTCCTGTATAATGTCCCAGCAGTCACCTCTCCTCTCATCACCCAGAATCCTCCAGTGCCGTCCTGTATAATGTCCCAGCAGTCACCTCTCCCTCATCACCCAGAATCCTCCAGTGCCGTCCTGTATAATGTCCCAGCAGTCACCTCTCTCCTCATCACCCAGAATCCTCCAGTGCCGTCCTGTATAATAGTCCCAGCAGTCACCTCTCCCGTCATCACCCAGAATCCTCCAGTGCCGTCCTGTATAATGTCCCAGCAGTCACCTCTCCACTCATCACCCAGAATCCTCCAGTGCCGTCCTGTATAATGTCCCAGCAGTCACCTCTCCGCTCATCACCCAGAATCTCCAGTGCCGTCCTGTATAATGTCCCAGCAGTCACCTCTCCCCTCATCACCCAGAATCTCCAGTGCCGTCCTGTATAATGTCCCAGCAGTCACCTCTCCCTCATCACCCAGAATCCTCCAGTGCCGTCCTGTATAATTCCCAGCAGTCACCTCTCCCCTCATCACCCAGAATCCTCCAGTGCCAGTCCTGTATAATGTCCCAGCAGTCACCTCTCCCCTCATCACCCAGAATCCTCCAGTGCGTCCTGTATAATGTCCCAGCAGTCACCTCTCCGCTCATCACCCAGAATCTCCAGTGCCGTCCTGTATAATGTCCCAGCAGTCACCTCTCCGCTCTTCACCCAGAATCCTCCAGTGCCATCCTGTATAATGTCCCAGCAGTCACCTCTCTCGCTCATCACCCAGAATCCTCCAGTGCCCCTGTATAATGTCCAGCAGTCACCTCTCCTCTTCACCCAGAATCCTCCAGTGCCTCTGTATAATGTCCCAGCAGTCACCTCTCCGCTCATCACCCAGAATCTCCAGTGCCGTCCTGTATAATGTCCCAGCAGTCACCTCTCCTCTCATCACCCAGAATCCTCCAGTGTCGTCCTGTATAATGTCCCAGCAGTCACCTCTCCCTCATCACCCAGAATCCTCCAGTGCCGTCCTGTATAATGTCCTAGCAGTCACCTCTCCGCTCATCACCCAGAATCCTCCAGTGCCGTTCTGTATAATTCCCAGCAGTCACCTCTCCGCTCATCACCCAGAATCCTCCAGTGCCGTCCTGTATAATGTCCCAGCAGTCACCTCTCCTCTCATCACCAGAATCTCCAGTGCCGTCCTGTATAATGTCCCAGCAGTCACCTCTCCGCTCATCACCCAGAATCCTCCAGTGCCGTCCTGTATAATGTCCCAGCAGTCACCTCTCCCTCATCACCCAGAATCCTCCAGTGCCGTCCTGTATAATGTCCAGCAGTCACCTCTCCCCTCATCACCCAGAATCCTCCAGTGCTGTCCTGTATAATGTTCCAGCAGTCACCTCTCCTGTCATCACCCAGAATCCTCCAGTGCCGTCCTGTATAATGTCCCAGCAGTCACCTCTCCGCTCATCACCCAGAATCCTTCAGTGCCGTCCTGTATAATGTCCCAGCAGTCACCTCTCCACTCATCACCCAGAATCCTCCAGTGCCATCCTGTATAATGTCCAGCAGTCACCTCTCCCCTCATCACCCAGAATCCTCCAGTGCCGTCCTGTATAATGTCCCAGCAGTCACCTCTCCGCTCAGCAGCTCGATCATCTTGTTGCTGAGCTCCAGGATCTTCTTGTTCCTCTCATGTATCGGGGGATGCGGGGGCGGCTCTGTGATAGGGCCCGGGCTCCGCCCTCTGACTCCTGGAGATGGATGATGGGAGTCACACCGCCCCCCGGTGTCTTCCTCACTATGGTGTAATCCTGTGTATGGAGAGAGACACTTAGGGAGAATTCCTTCCCGACTCCAGATCTGACAATCAGTAGAAATCCCGGGATCAATAACGTCTCCAGTAATCTGGGGCCATAACCAGGAATATTATTACACTCAGGACAGACATCCCGGCCCCTCTACAGCTCTTATAGGGAATCCCCATGACAACTCCTCCGGGCAGAGAGCTCTTACAGTAGAGAATCCTTCTCCTCCTATTCTGGATTTCTCTCCCGATGTCGGACTTGTCACATCACACAATGAAGCTGATAGAAATGTAGAGGAGTTACCTCTCCGCTCAGCAGGGAGATGATCTCCAGGGTGAGGTGGAATAATCTTCTGGTGGTCTCATTCCTGTCTTCCTCCATCCTCGGGGTCATTCAGGAGAAGGAGGGATGAGCACTGGATCAGCTGGAGGGATCTCGTCCGGCCGGCGTCTTCATGATGAAGGAGAAGATGGAAATCACAGGGGACGATATAACGACAATCACTAAATTCTGCCAAATATCAACATTTATCAGGAAGAATCTGGAGGAAAAGCCACAAAACTCCACCGCGGCCTCCTCCGCCGACCTGACCGCTCATTATCAGCCTCGTAGGCGGAGGACGGTCACCGTGGTAACTACACCTCCAGCAGAGGACGGTCACCGTGGTAACTACACCTACAGCGGAGGACGGTGTCACCGTGGTAACTACACCTCCAGCGGGGGACGGTCACCGTGGTAACTACACCTCCAGCAGGGGATGGTCACCGTGGTAACTACACCTCCAGCGGAGGTCGGTCACCGTGGTAACTACACCTACAGCGGAGGACGGTCACCGTAGTAACTACACCTCCAGCGGAGGACGGTCACCGTGGTAACTACACCTCCAGCGGGGGACGGTCACCGTGGTAACTACACCTCCAGCGGAGGACGGTCACCGTGGTAACTACACCTCCAGCAGAGGTCGGTCACCGTGGTAACTACACCTCCAGCAGAGGACGGTCACCGTGGTAACTACACCTCCAGCGGGGCCGTGAGATGAGGAGGAGACGCTGCACATCCCCCATACAATGCTGCACGTCCCCAACACTGAGGAGCCGCAGTCACATGGAGCAGGAGCCTCCACAGGAACAGCTCTGATCTCACCCCACACTCTCCTCTCACAGATTCACCACAAGCACCAAAACTCCACCAAACCCTCCTGTAATCTCACCGGAATGGCGGGAACCGGAAATCTGCTGCTGGCTGATACCAGAGAACACGAGCTGCACACACCCGGGACGGAGCTGCTGCACTGAGAGATGAAGGACCTGTGGTGACGTCACCGTCATGTGATCAGGGGAGGAGCTTAGTAGAGAAGTGAAGTGTTTGTGGTGACGTCACCGTCATGTGATCAGGGGGCAGAGCTTTTTTTAGTGGAGAATGGTGAAGGACCTGTAGTTACAGTCCTGTCATGTGACCATGATGACGTCACACAGCTCCTCCCCTCAGTGCAGCAGACACTTGCTCCTGGTTACAGTCCTGTCATGTGACCATGATGACGTCACACAGCTCCTCCCCTCAGTGCAGCAGACTCTTCCTCCTGGTTACAGTCTGGTCATGTGACCATGGTGACGTCACACAGCTCCTCCCCTCAGTGCAGCAGACACTTGCTCCTGGTTACAGTCTGGTCATGTGACCATGGTGACGTCACACAGCTCCTCCCCTCAGTGCAGCAGACACTTGCTCCTGGTTACAGTCTGGTCATGTGACCATGGTGACGTCACACAGCTCCTCCCCTCGTGCAGCAGACACTTGCTCCTGGTTACAGTCTGGTCCTCGGTGGTTGACGCCTTTTAGCATACCTCCCTAACTTTTGAAATGGGAAAGAGGGACAAAGGTTGCAGCGCGCCGCAGCAAATTTTAGGCCACGTTCCCGACCACACCATTTCACAACTAGTCACACCCATGTCCACGCCCCCAACCACACCCATTTAGCACTGGTGATCACACTGACTGTTACTGTGGGCACACTGGTACTGAGTAAAAGAAAGAACAGAGAGAAAGTAGATAGAGAAAGAAATAAACAAAGAGGGGAAAGAACAGAGACGGAGAAAGAAAGAGGGGACAGAAAAAAAGAGAGAGAAAAAAAGAAAGAGGGGAAAGAAAGAACAAAGGGAGAAAGAAAGAAAGAGGGGAAAGAAAGAACAGAGAGAAAGAAAGGGGAAAGAAAGAACAGAGAGAAAGAAAGAGGGAAAAGAAAGAATAGATAGAAAAAGAAAGAAAGAATAGAGAGAAAGAAAGAGGGGACAGAAAGAACAGAGAGAAAGAAAGGGGAAAGAAAGAACAGAGAGAAAGAAAGAGGGAAAAAAAGAAAGAGGGGAAAGAAAGAACAGAGCAAGAGAGAAAGAAAAAAGGAAAGAAAGAAAGGGGAATGAAAGAACAGAGAGATAGAGAAAAGAAAGAAACAGAGAGAAAGAAAGGGTAAAGAAAGAAACAACAGAGGGAGAGAGAGAAAGAAGGGAAAGAAAGAACAAAGAGAGTAAGAAAGAACAGAGAGAAAGAAAGAAAAAGAACAGAGAGAAAGAAAGAAAAAGAACAAAGAGAAAGAAAGAAAGATGGGAAAGAAAGAACAGAGAGAAAGAAAGAACAGAGAGAGAAAGAAATAAAGATTCTATAAAGATACTATAGCAGCCCGGCTCCCATTGTAGTGCCCACCTGAGCCTCCCGGTGCAGGACATATGATCCGCTCACATGGCCGACATCCCCGATTCCAAGGCGAGGACACGGTGATGGATCTGAAGCATTCCCTGAAGTGCCTCCATGGTTCCGTCACAATCTCCTCCTGAAATTACCTCATTTCCGGTCATCTTCCAGCACGTCACTTTTGGTGGAACATCACGTGCGAGTTTTAAAGTGCTCTTCGGGGCTCCGGCATGTACTCCTGCGTCCACGGGAAAAGCTCCCGGCCAGTACAGCGGGGCAGACTCTCAAAATCGGGAGTGTCCCGCTGAATTCAGGATGGTTGGGAGGTATGAATGCTCCCCACCATACATCTTGTACACGCAGGGCTCTGCACACCTCATACACACACGGTTCCACTTTGTATGCCTCGCAAACACACGGCTCCGCTCCGTCCACCTCGCACACACAAGGCTAGACTCAGTATACACATGGCTCCACTCCATACACCTTGTACACACGCAGCCACGCTTTGTACACCTTGTACACACATGACTCCACTCCATAAACCTTGTACACATGCGGCTTTGCAGCATACACCTCGTACACACACGGTTCTGCTCCGTACACCTCGTACACACGCGGATCCGCTACATACACACAAGGCTCCACTCCATACACACACGGCTCCGCTCTGTACACACACGGCTCCGCTCTGTACACACACGGCTCAAGCACGGAGCCCTGTGTGTACGGAGCTGAGCAGCTCAGCTCCGTACACTTCACACACACAGGGCTCCGTTTCGTACACACACAGCACTGCTACATCCACCTCGTACACGCGCGACTCGGCTCCGTGCACCTTGTACAGACACACGGCTCTGCTCCATTCAACTCATACAGACACGGTTCTGCTACATCCAACTCGTACACACAAGGCCCCGCTCCGTACACCTCATACACACTTCAGCACTGCTACATCCACCTCATACACGGGCGGCTCCACTCCGTGCACCTCGTACACAAGCGGCTCCGCACCGTGCACCTCGTACACAAGCGGCTCCGCTCCGTGCACCTCGTCTCCATGCACCTCGTACAGACACATGGCTCCGCTCCATCCAACTCGTACAGACACGGCTCTGCTACATCCAACTCGTTCACACAAGGCTCTGCTACATCCAACTCGTTCACACAAGGCTCCGCACACCTCGTACACACTACAGCCCTACCACATCCACCTCGTACACGCGCGGCTCCGCTCCATGCACCTCGTACACGCGCGGCTCCGCTCCGTGCACCTCGTACACGCGCGGCTCCGCTCCGTGCACCTCGTACCAGTGCGGCTCCGCTCCGTGCACCCGTACACGCGCGGCTCCGCTCCGTGCACTTCGTACACGCGCGGCTCCGCTCCGTACACCTCGTACACACGGCTCCGCTCCGTACACCTCGCACACACGGCTCCGCTCCGTGCACCTCGTACACACACGTCTCCGCTCCGTGCACCTCGTACACACACGTCTCCGCTCCGTACACCTCGTACACACACGGCTCTGTTACATCCACCTCGTACACACACGGCTCCGTTCCGTACACCTCGTACACACACGGCTCCGCTCCGTACACCTCGTACACACACGGCTCCGCTCTGTACACCTCGTACACACGGCTCCACTCCGTACACCTCGCACACACACGGCTCCGCTCCGTACACCTTGCACACACACGGCTCCGCTCCGTGCACCTCGTACACACACGTCTCCGCTCCGTGCACCTCGTACACACACGTCTCCGCTCCGTACACCTCGTACATACACGGCTCTGTTACATCCACCTCGTACACACACGGCTCCGTTCCGTACACCTCGTACACACACGGCTCCGCTCCGTACACCTCGTACACACACGGCTCCGCTCCGTACACCTCGTACACACACGGCTCCGCTCCGTACACCTCGTACACACGGCTCCGCTCCGTACACCTTGTACACACTACAGCCCTACCACATCCACCTCGTACACGCGCGGCTCCGCTCCGTGCACCTCGTACACGCGCGGCTCCGCTCCGTTCACCTCGTACACGCGCGGCTCCGCTCCGTACACCTCGTACACACGGCTCCGCTCCGTACACCTCGTACACACACGGCTCCGCTCCCTCCACCTCGTACACACACGGCTCCGTTCTGTACACCTCGTACACACGGCTCCACTCCATACACCTCGCACACACATGGCTCCGCTCCGTACACCTCGCACACACACGGCTCCGCTCCGTGCACCTCGTACACACACGTCTCCACTCCGTGCACCTCGTACACACACGTCTCCGCTCCGTACACCTCGTACACACACGGCTCTGTTACATCCACCTCGCACACACACAGCTCCGTTCCGTACACCTCGTACACACACTGCTCCGCTCCGTACACCTCGTACACACACGGCTCCGCTCCGTACACCTCGTACACACGGCTCCACTCCGTACACCTCGCACACACACGGCTCCGCTCCGTACACCTTGCACACACATGGCTCCGCTCCGTGCACCTCGTACACACACGTCTCCGCTCCGTGCACCTCGTACACACACGTCTCCGCTCCGTACACCTCGTACATACACGGCTCTGTTACATCCACCTCGTACACACACGGCTCCATTCCGTACACCTCATACACACACGGCTCCGCTCCGTACACCTCGTACACACACGGCTCCGCTCCGTACACCTCGTACACACACGGCTCCGCTCCGTACACCTCGTACACACGGCTCCGCTCCATACACCTCGTACACACGGCTCCGCTCCGTACACCTCGTACACACACGGTTCCGCTCCGTACACCTCGTACACACACGTCTCCGCTCCGTACACCTCGTACACACACGGCTCCGCTCCGTACACCTCGTACACACACGGCTCCGCTCCGTACACCTCGTACACACACGGCTCCGCTCCGTACACCTCGTACACACACGGCTCCGCTCTGTACACCTCGTACACACACGGCTCCGCTCCGTACACCTCGTACACACGGCTCCGCTCTGTACACACGGCTCCGTATACCTCATACACACAAGTCTCCGCTCCGTACTCCTCGTACACACACAGCTCTGCTACATCCACACTGAAAACCCGAGTCCCGACCCCACACACACACAAATTTACCCTCATCCAGCACCATGACAAACAACCATCACAGCGCAGAGTCCTGCACACAAGAGGACACTGATCATGTGACCCCTGACTCCTCCCCTCCTGTGACCTCATCACAGGTCCTGTGGGCACAGAAGAGAACAGCATAGCAGCGTCACTGCTAGCTGTGAGCCGCTGGCTGAGCTGTAGAGACAGGGAGGAGTGCATGGGGGGCGTGGCGGCTCGTCTCACTGCGGGACACATAGTGTCCTCAGCGGGACAGCGGGACAGGGGGGTCAAAATCGGGACTGTCCCGCTCAATCCGGGACGGTTGGGAGGTATGCTTTTAGTGGTGACGATTCGTGGCTCTGGAGACTCCTCCGCTCTCTTCATCCAGTAGTTACGATCACATATCCACTTCTCATTCATTCCTCCCTGGTTTACAGCTGGTGTGGTCGCATTAGCACTGCTCCCGGTAGTAAACTATTTAACCCCCAGATATGGATTGCGGTGAGGGACAGATCATCGGACAGGTATGGGATATTTTTTGTTTTTATTTTTTCTTTATTACAGGAGATTGAGGACATCGTTTGAGTTAGCAGAAGAATAAAGATGGGTAAACTGTGTGGCCTGTTATTTCATTAAAATACTTTGTTCTACGTGGGTGTTTATTAGTTTTCCTTTCCAAACTTTAGGATTAATAATGGATAGTTGTCTTATTGACACCTCTTCATTACTAAGCCAGGCTTGATGTCACCTTACAATACAAAGGTGACATTATACCCTTATTACCCAATATGCCACTGTTTCAGGGCAGTGGGAAGAGAGAGGGTAAGTGCCGGAATTGGCGCATCTTACAGATGCGCCTTTTCTAGGGTGGCTGGGGCAGATTTTTCTAGCTGGGGGGGGCCAATAACCATGGCCCCTGTCTAGGCTATTAATATCTGCCCTCATTCACTGGCTTTCCATCTCTGGTGCAGAGAATTGCGCGGGAGCCCACGCAATTTTTTCCTGTGCATACATTCTTTTATTAAATACATGCAGGTCCTAAATTTTACACACACACTGTACTAACAGTACTAGACGCTGCCATATATAAACTGTTCTGCAATGGTTACTGTATGTAATCCATGTCTCCTGTTCTGCGCTGATTTTACAGAAGCCGACAAATGAATTACCGGCTATTCTTCTATGTATCTCTCTATGAAATATAAAGACATATATATAGAGACACCTATTCTATGTGTATATATCTATTCTATCCTAATCTAACCTGCTCTATACTGCACACGGCAGATCATTTGCCGGCTTTAAATCTATCTAGTAAAAAAAGACTTAGAACAGCACAAAAAGCAAAAGGAAAGTCCAGGTGCAAATGCGCTCCCAAAGGTAAGTACCAAACCTTATATGTAGTAAATCAACATCAGGAACAGCACACCGTTGCTTGAGGAAGATCCGTGTTGTTAGGACCTAACCGTCGCCACAATGGGCTTAATAAATTAGCTCTGTCTTCCACAAGCAATAGTGTGCTGTTCCTGATTTTGATTTACTATCTGTCTATCTATGTCTGTTTATGTACAGTTGTGTATTACAATGTGATTTTAACATGAGCTTTTACAATGGAGGGAACTGCTGTATGTAAAAGCTCATGTTAAAATCGCATTGCATACAGATGTTCCGTGGAAAAATCGCATGACACTTGCATAGTTTTCGTCTGTTTTTTCGGTCCAGAAATCGGACCTTTTTTTCTCGCAAATGGGTATGAGCCCTAAGGACGTCCTCTGTACAACTCCATACTAGTTAAACTGACAATAAATCACACACACCTAGACTCAATTTACTATTTATGTGACTTTTGAAGGTATTTGGTTACTCAGACTTTTATTTCTCTCCACTCCTGAAATGTGCCCCCACCCTTGGTATTCATTCCCCAGGATCATTGTTTACCTTTAGTTAACTCAAACCCTTTGAAGCTCTTAACACAAAGATGTGAACTCTGTGCAGGAACAGCCAAACTGGTTTATTTTGTCTAACTCAAGCACATGGAGACAGTGTGGCACTATAAGTCACAGAAATACTCTGAGATATTAAATCTGGAAAATGACCCATAATAACAATGTAATATCTCTGAGACTAGCCGAGCACATAATCGGAATCGGCATTTCTTCCCCCACACGCTCATACCATTTAGTCACCTCCTGAACCCTGCATTATGGAGTTACAAAGTTTAGCCACTAGGAATTACATACGTAGGCATATTTAGTCTCTATGCGCAGATAAAATCCATTAGAATCCAGTGGCATCACAACCATTTCATTCAGAGCTTTGGGCGGAAAGTTATGCGCCTCCATGGTTCTAGGCGGAAAGTCATACTCCTATGTGGGGATAGAGAGGCTGCACAAGCCCACGGGTGGGCGCAGAGTGTGGGAGGGAGCAGCCCAGGAGATATAAGGCAGCCCCTCATTTCGGACTGAGTTTTTCTACTGGCAGGAGCATATCTTAGCTGAGGCAGCCAGGAAAACCACGTAACTAAGATTTGGACCTGTGATCCATCAGCGCCTCTCTGTGGTCACATGCTACATAACACAGTAATTGCAATCTATCTATACCATATCTTTGTACTACACTCCTGAGTGTATACCTGTATATTGTTCTTGTAAATATATACCTGTATTATTCTAGTGTGCCTTTTCAGGGCTTATGTCGAACTGGTGGCAGAATACCGTACTGTGTTAGTGAGGAACTCTGGCATTGATGGCTGGGATGTTTATATATACTGTATATCCCCAGCCTGGACTGGAGATGTATATCCCCCCTCACTGGGAGTGCCTCAATAATTCATACCTATAAGGGGCAAGTGGTGGGGCAAGTGGTGGCGCCAGAGAGCCGATCCCTTCTGGGTCCTTCTCTCCCCTCCTCTGAGGTGAGCAAAGTCGACACCCTCTTCCCCTGTGTGATCCGTCACAGATTGGTGGCCGAGAGGTGGGATCAAGATAATAGTGTACATAGGATCCGTACTCCCATACACTAAGGACTACCAGCAGTAGCTTTTGTTGCTGGGGTCTTAAAATCAGCTCAGCACTAGACAGTCCGAGTGCAAGTACTGTAGGTGTGTGGGTGCTTGAGTTGCCGCTGTGTCCATGACCGCGGGCTGAAAAGACTGGCTGCAAGCACTCGAAGCCAGACAAGAATGATGGCCGCAGAGCTAGCCCGTAATGCGGAGAATGACTGTACTGGTTCCGATGAAGGAGTGAACGTGGGAGGGCCCCCCAAGCGTCTCGCCGCCAGTGCACTACCTTGCCACAGGAGAATGCCCTCCTGCTGCTCTTCTAACTGGACAGCTCAGGTCAGAAGCTCTCTTTCAAGTTGCCCTGGGGAGTCTCGAGGCGGGGCGCGAGGAAGCTTCCGCAGCCCTCCTGAAAGCGGCAGAGCAGGAGCGTGAGGTGGTGGAACGCCCTGAAGCTGCAGAGCGACAGCATCAGCTGGAGTTGGCCCGGCAGGGTCTCCTGCCACCCACCACAGCACCTCCGGAACCCAAGACAGCCAAGGTCCGAGCCAATGACTTGCCCTTGCTGGAGAAGGACTAAGACCTGGACTCCTATCTGCGAGCCTTTGAGCTGACCTGCCAACAGCACCATCTGGCCTCGGATCAGTGGGCCAAGTACTTGACCCCTCATTTGAGGGGTAAGTCTCTGGAAGTTTTAGGAGACTCCTGCCGGGATGGAACAGGACTATGAGAGCATGAAACAGGCCCTGATCCAGTAGTTCAACCTCACCCCGGAGTCTTACCACAGGAAGTTCTGGAGCCGGCAAAAAGGCCCCAAGGACACGTGGGCCGACCACATGCGTGCCCTTATGAGAGCTGCAGAGCACTGGACCAAGGGTTCGGAGCTCACCACCGGCCAGATCCAGGAGGCATTTGTCATGGAGCAATTCTTGTGGAACTGCCCAGAGGACCTCCAGCAGTACCTCCGTGACCGGAAACCATAGGGGGCCACTGCTACGGCCACCCTGGCAGATGACTATGCCAACAACCGGGCCCCTGAAGCCAAGCGGGTTGCCCAAAGCACCTGGAGAGTGGGTAAGACTCATCCTGCCCGTTTCCCCAGCCCCTAGAATGCAAGGTGCGCCCCACTCTGTTTCCCTCTTCAAGCCAGGGGTAGAACCCAGGAGGTGTCACCTCTGCAACCAAGCCGGACCCTTCAGGGTCATGTGTCCCAGGCGCCACAAGGCCCTGTCCTCATCCCCAAAACTGTCCCGTCATGTGTGTGGGTGGGGGTGGTGGGAGGTTCCGTGAAAATTATCAACCCGTCACCATAAACCATGCCACTGCTATGGGACTGCAGGACACCGGCGCTGAGATGATCCTCGTGCGGCCTGAGATGGTGTCCCCGCAGGACTTGATACCCGGAAAAACTCTTGCTGTCTCCGGGATTGGAGGCATCGAACTGTCGGGGTCGTTACGACAAACCACTCGTTCTCCAGTCACTCCGGATTCAGGCTATGAGCATGAGTCGACTTATCAAAGAATGAGTCAGACAAAGTTTCTGGTTCAATCTCAGTGCATGCTCAAGAGGCTACTATCACGCAGCTATTCCAGCAAGTACTGTCTTTTTATTTTTACATACATAAGATTATATACACAGGATGTCAGGGTGGAGTAAAGGGTGGATGGGGGCTTGGTAAACTGTATACGTCTAGCATCTGGCCATCTCTAATTGGTTCACATTCCATAGGTCTTGTATCCAGGCAGACTGTGGTGATGTAATCCTAGCTGATGCAGCGTTTCCTGTGGTCAAGTTTCATTTTCTGAGAATCGATACTGCTTTTCTTGTATACCACGTGGTTTCTCAGTTCCCCAAAGGTGGGGGCAGACATCAGTGCATTTCTCTGAGACAGGCACTAGCTGGTACTGACATCATCTTAGAATAAGTTTCGTTTCTGATGCAATACTCATCAAGGAAAACTTTGTGTTTATCAATGGTATCATAAGACAAATAGAGGGGATGCTCGCTTGGTGTGAAGGTGCTCAGGAGAAGAATAACTAACAGTTCCAAAAATAAACTCCGGCACACAAACAGATTATGATATGTCAAAAAAAGGGTCAGTCTTTATTTCAGACGATTATAACTCATTCAATGAAGAATCCGGGAAATATTCATGAATACAGGTACAAAATCATAGGTACATAATTCATTTCAACGTTTCGGCATAGTTTGTCTTTCTCAAGAAGTACCTTTTAAAAGTAAGACAGAATAATGAATAATGTAGAAACACAAAAAGTTCAACATATATCTATGTATGAAAATCCAGGAATGAGCCATAAAACGAAGTATGTACTATAGCACATACAATTGGAGCACAAAGTACACAATATATTGCGATATAGTGATAACAAGATAAGCACTACTGGCTAGGAAACAAGAGGGGCAGAAAAAGCAGTGACAACATAATTCATATATACATAGAAAAAATGAAAATAAACAATGGAGAAAGGAATATAAGTATATATATACACACATACTAGTGTAATTATATCTGCGGGCAGGGATGAGATATATAAAGATTGTCCAGCAGAAATGTGTCCAATATATACATCTAACTGCACTTTGAGATATACCGCCAGTAATCAGGATACAGCGGAAATAATTATAAAAAGGAAAGCACATATGTGAATAGATGATCTCGAATGCAATTAGATATGTATGTATCATGCATATTCTTATAATGGGGAACACTAAACGTCATATAGATGATAAGCAGAATATTGTAAACAAGAGAAACCTCCGATAGAAGATTCAAAGATCAACCGCTAACAAAAATAATAAAACATACCTTATGAGGAATGAATGGGGAAAACATCCGGCAACTTGTGATGTGGCAGTGAGCTGATACGCCATGGCTAACGTGCTTTTTATACAAGTGTCCGAGAGACGCCGTACCGGAGAACTTCCGGGTTGGGCTGAAAAGGTGAGGTGGATAGTGCGCATGTGCAAGGAACCGAGCGATGCCGAAAGAGAACCGAACAAAGTCGAAGTTGAAGAGATGGAGTGCGCATGTCCAAAACAAAGTCAGGGCATAGGATCGGTGCCAACATGCTGTAATAAGCAGAAACAGATAGTTTATAATGGAGAAAAAGGGACACAGTATGAATGTAGATAACAGCACAACAATATGGGGTATGAACAACCCTGTTTAAACGCCAATGGAAATGCAAAAAATCATTTAAAGAAAAACAATATATACTATAATTATATAATGTTATATAAAAGAAAGCCTAAGTGGTCTATAATGTATGTGCATATACTTGTTACATAGTGAATTAAAAAACATATATCAAGGAGTAATTCATATACAATAGAAAACTGCTTATAAATATTCACATAGACCAGAGTGTCATGTCAACCGACACAGACAGACTACGAGATATAAACTAATGATCAAAATGGTCGGTCGCAAAAAAGATGTATCCATCAATAAGAGAGCTCATATTCTCTGTTGAGACCATACGGTGTAAGTGTTCTCAGAGTGTGAATCCAATAAGATTCTCGTTCTTTTAATGCTTTAATTCTATCACCACCCCTTCTTGCCCTTGGGACGTGGTCAATGATCTGATATTTCAATTGGGCAATCGTATGTCTATTCTCTAAGAAGTGGGCAGGAATAGGTAAGAGAGTACGTCCACATCGAATAGTGGATTTGTGCTGGGAGATACGGTCACGGATATGCTGGGTAGTTTCCCCAACATATCCGAGACCACAGGGGCACTTAATCAAGTACACAACAAATGATGAGTCACAAGTATAGTGACCCTTAATGGGAAATCTCCGACCTGTCCTAGGATGTGTGAAGCTATCTCCCTTGGTAATATTTGAACATTGGAGACATCCCAGGCATGGGAAAGTCCCCTGTCGGGGAGTGTGTAATACACTCTGTATCTGCCCCGTCTTCAGTGTCCCAATATCCGCTCTCACCAAATAGTTCCTAATGTTGTTAGACTTCTTATAACAAAACAGAGGTTTACTTTTAAATTCAAGGACATCAGGATATGCGGCTTGCAAAATATTCCAATGTTTTAAGATACACTGATGGATTCCATGTTTAAAAGGGTGAAAGACATTGACAAATGGTATCCTCTGATTATTACTATTAAATGCACGTCGTGAGTCGACATCTCTGTAAGATTCCCTCAGAATTCTATCCGGATAACCTCGTTCTCGAAATTTCCGGTCCATGTCGTCATGTCTCTTGAGTCTAGTGTCAGGATCTGACACAATTCTACAGACTCTGTCATGTTGGGATATTGTCACGCTGTATAGCAGATATATATATGTGATGTCAATAATCTATATCAAAAGGGCAACATACTATATAACATGCGCATAGATATATGATAACATAGAATTACCTGACAATGTCCAGTGGGTCAATACGGAATCCGTTATACGCTGTCTCCGGCTAGAGGGTGACCGGGGTCTATGCTGACCCTAAACTGGGGTCCTAACTAATCCCTCTACCTGGAGGTACTGTTAAAGGTACAGAGGTCCAGGCCACCAGCGTAAACCCTGTCTCCTATCAATCCCTGCCAACTGTAATCTAGTCCTAAGAAGGACCCTGATTATCACCAAAGGGAATGAACAGGTAACGGTTAATAAACAGAAAGACATACAAGAAAGACAAGAAATAAAGTAAATAAAGTCTTACATACAACACTCACACACAGTAGGAACACCTAAGGTCTCAGAGATAACTATAAGCTATAAGAGTAAAAACAACTAAGGAGCTCTTAGCTTAAGTATTCTCAGAACCGATCCAGTCTGCTAGACTACATAAAGGCTTTCACCGGCATCTAACAAGCAGACTGGCAGGAATATAAAGGAAACTAATTAGAACATAATCAAAAGCAGCCGGGCGAGGCTGGACCTAGCCTTAGCAAAGAGCTAGGTAAAATTAACTCCCTCATTACCAAACACAAAGAAACAGCAACTCAGCTGTGAGAAGTCAGAGTGTGTAATCGCGACGATCCTTGTGGCGATACACCCATGACAGTACCCCCCCCTCTACGGGGGACTCCGGACCCTCAGGGCCAGGTCTGCCCGGGTGAGTTGTGTGAAAGGTCCGAACCAATTGATCTGCGTTAACATCAGACGCAGGGACCCACGTCCTCTCCACAGGACCATACCCCCTCCAATGAACCAAGTACTGAAGGGATCAGCGACTGAGACGTGAGTCAATGATTTTCGACCCATGAAATTCCACGTTATCATTGACCACCACTGAAGGAGGAGGTAGAGGTGACAGTATGACTGGTGCCACATACTTTTTAAGTAATGACTTGTGAAACACATTATGAATTTTAAACGTAGGAGGGAGGTCCAGACGAAATGCCACAGGATTAATTATGGAACTGATCCTGTACGGCCCGATGAATCTGGGACCCAACCTCCAGGAGGAAACTTTAAGTTTTATATTCCTGGTAGACAACCAAACTAGATCGTTCACCTTCAGATCTAGACCAGAAACTCTCCCCCTATCAGCCATCCGTTTGTAACGGTTCCCCGTAACCTTCAGTCTTAACCGATCTGGAACTATCAGTCTCCCTGGAAGTCCCACCGGGGCGTCCCCCTGAGCCCCCAATACCTCCCCCTCAAGCTCAGAGCATACAGCTGACACTACAACTCCCTCCTGAGGAATAGGAACCGGATCATCCGTCTTCCCGGCCCCTGGGAAAGTACGAGATAAGGCATCAGGAAGCAACTTTATTGAGCAGTCATATGCGTGATGAGGAGGT
The DNA here is from genome assembly GCA_033576555.1 of Oophaga sylvatica. Classification (NCBI taxonomy): domain Eukaryota; kingdom Metazoa; phylum Chordata; class Amphibia; order Anura; family Dendrobatidae; genus Oophaga; species Oophaga sylvatica. The sequence goes on from JARQOD010000512.1 coordinate 33,650, forward strand.
AACTCTTTACACCCCTCCTCTGAGAACATCTCCCCAAAGTCCTCCAGAAAGGGAGTCAAAGTCCTAGGCACAACCGCACCGATGACCGTGCTCATGCAGTTATTCCTGCAAAATTCACCCCACTGGCTTATCTTTCCGGATTGCCAATCAATCACTGGGTTATGTTTAACCAACCAAGGAAGTCCCAACACAATAGGAGTAGGTAGACCCTCCAACACATAACAAGACAATTGCTCTTTATGTATTGCCCCTACTCGAAGATCTATGTTATGAACAGCTTGTACCAAGCTACCTTGACCGAGAGGTCTAGAATCAATAGAGACTATAGGGACCGGTTTGGCCAATACACTCAGTTGCATACCATGCACCTGGGCAAACCGAGCGTCCACCAGATTAGCCCCGGACCCACTATCAAGAAAAACAGAAATCCTCTCAGTTCTAGTACCAATCACCACCTCCGCAGGCACGAGAAACTGAGAGGGATTTGGGGACGAAATACACACTCCCAGGTTAACTCCTTTGCTCAAAGAGACCCGGGATGGACACCCCCCAACAAAATGTCCCTCTCTCCCGCAAAAGAAACACCTTCTAGTCTTGCGGTGCACCGCCGATTCCCTCCTACAAAAAGATGTCCCTCCCAACTGCATGGGTTCCTCAGAACAGACCAGGGGAACCTCAGTATAAGGGACTTTAGTAGTAGGTGGAGTCATCACGGGAGGCGGAGTTACCTCGCGTCTTCCCCGAATTCGTCTATCCATGCGAATAGCGAGGGCCATAGCAGCCTCCAGTGATGGAGGAGAATCATACTGAGCCAACACATCTTTTAATTTGTCAGACAACCCTTGACAAAACTGGCTCCTAAGAGCTGGGTCATTCCACTGAGTATCTGTTGCCCATCTACGGAACTCAGAAGAATATTCCTCCGCTGGACGATTTCCTTGCCGTATTTTACGTAACTTTGTTTCAGCAAGGAAAACTCGATCCGGATCATCATATACCAGACCCAGGGCAGTAAAAAATCGATCCACTGACTGGAGATCTGGGGAGCCTGGAGGAATAGAGAACGCCCAAGATTGAGGGTCCCCTTGTAAGAGCGAGATAACAATTCCCACCCTCTGCTCTTCACTCCCAGATGACCGAGGCCGCAGCCGAAAGTACAATTTACATGCCTCCCGGAAAGTAAAAAATTTGTCCCGCCCACCAGTGAACCTGTCCGGGAGAGCAACCTTAGGTTCAGATCTGGTTTGCTCCGGGGGGGACAAAACCTTGGACTTAATGTCTGCAAACTCCATGGACAACCCCTGCAACTGCCGGGCCAGCTGGGCTACTGGATCCATGACAGCTGGGGAGAATCTTTAGTAAGGCCGGTGAAAATGTCACGCTGTATAGCAGATATATATATATGTGATGACAGTAATCTATATCAAAAGGGCAACATACAATATAACATGCGCATAGATATATGATAACATAGAATTACCTGACAGAAAGTCCAGTGGGTCAATACGGAATCCGTTATAAGCAGTCTCCGGCTAGAGGGTGACCGGGGTCTATGCTGACCCTAAACTGGGGTCCTAACTAATCCCTCTACCTGGAGGTACTGTTAAAGGTACAGAGGTCCAGGCCACCAGCGTAAACCCTGTCTCCTATCAATCCCTGCCAACTGTAATCTAGTCCTAAGAAGGACCCTGATTACCACCAAAGGGAATGAACAGGTAACGGTTAATAAACAGAAAGACATACAAGAAAGACAAGAAATAAAGTAAATAAAGTCTTACATACAACACTCACACACAGTAGGAACACCTAAGGTCTCAGAGATAACTATAAGCTATAAGAGTAAAAACAACTAAGGAGCTCTTAGCTTAAGTATTCTCAGAACCGATCCAGTCTGCTAGACCACATGAATGCTTTCACCGGCATCTAACAAGCAGACTGGCAGGTATATGAAGGAATCTAATTAGAACATAATCAAAAGCAGCCGGGCGAGGCTGGACCTAGCCTTAGCAAAGAGCTAGGTAAAATTAACTCCCTCATTACCAAACACAAAGAAACAGCAACTCAGCTGTGAGAAGTCAGAGTGTGTAATCGCGACGATCCTTGTGGCGATACACCCATGACAGATATGGGCAGTGACCTTTTTGTATGTGCTGGATGGCTGCTGCTGTATAACAAAAGACTATTTTTGTCTGTTGGCTTGATATACAAATCAGTCACTATATGGCCATCTCTGGATACCATGACCATGGTGTCCAAGAAATTAATACCTTGATGATCATACTGTATGGTGAACTTAATATCGGGGATACTCGCATTTAAATCAGTATGGAATTCAAGTAGAGAATCAACATCACCCGTACAAATGACGAAAACGTCATCTATGTAACGTCTCCAGTAGAGGACATTGTTCTTAAAGTATGGGTGAGGGTATACAAAAGTTCTTTCAAAAAAATCCATATAGATATTTGCATATGGCGGTGCCATATTGGACCCCATAGCGGTGCCTTTCTTTTGAATATAAAATTGATCACCAAAAAGAAAAAAATTCTTCGTAAGGATCAAAGTAAGGATGTCCTCGCAAAATTGAATTTGAGCCTCATTATAGGATGTATGATCTCTAAGAAAGGTAGTGGTAGCCCGAATACCATCAGTATGATTGATACTTGTATAAAGATTATTAACATCCATAGTCACTAAAAATGAACCTTCCGGAAGAATGCCTAGATCTTTGAGTGTGCCCAGGAAATGTGTGGTATCCCTGAGATAAGACTTAATAGAAGGAATGAGAGGTGAAAGGATTTTCTCTAATGTCATGGCAAGAGGAGACAAGATAGAATTGGTAGACGCCACGATAGGTCTACCTGGTGGTCGAAGTAGATTTTTATGTACTTTAGGGAGAGTGTAAAAAACTGGGGTAACAGGGAATCTATTAACCAGAAATTTACTTAATCTTTCATCGATAATTTGTGTCTGCTCATAATTGGTAACTAGTGTTAGAATTAATTTCTCAATCTCAAAAGTGGGGTTGATTGAAACAGGCATATAAGTGTTAATGTCACTTAATTGAGAAAGGATTTCTTCCATATAATAGGATTTATCCAGGACAACTATAGCACCCCCCTTGTCGGCGGGTTTTATTACCAAACTCTTGTTATCCTTCAAGGAAATTAAAGATCTATATTCGTCACTACTCAAGTTATTCTTAATCCTAAGATGTCCATTGCCAACGGAGTCTACATATGAGGATACATCTCTCTTAACCAGTCCAATATAAGTTTCGACGGGATTATATGTTCTTGGAGGTTGAAATGTGCTAGGTAACTTAAGACCTAATGTCCTTAAAGAAAACAGCGATTTAGATATAGACGTATCAGGTAAGGAGTCCTGTTGAGAAGAGAAGTGAGCCTTCAGTCTTATCCTCCTAAAGAAATGATGTAATTCTTTATCCACCTGAAAGGTGTCAAAATACGGAACCGGGCAGAAGGATAAGCCCTTCTCCAACAACCTTATTTCCGACGGGGAAAGGATGGTTGATGAGATATTATAGACAAGGTTTGTAGAGGTACTCCTACCTGGGATCGTGTCATTACTCTCGGACGGTCTATGATGTTGTCTGAGGGGGCGGAGACAACATCATAGACCGTCCGAGAGTAATGACACGATCCCAGGTAGGAGTACCTCTACAAACCTTGTCTATAATATCTCATCAACCATCCTTTCCCCGTCGGAAATAAAGGTGTTGGAGAAGGGCTTATCCTTCTGCCCGGTTCCGTATTTTGACACCTTTCAGGTGGATAAAGAATTACATCATTTGTTTAGGAGGATAAGACTGAAGGCTCACTTCTCTTCTCAACAGGACTCCTTACCAGATACGTCTATATCTAAATCGCTGTTTTCTTTAAGGACATTAGGTCTTAAGTTACCTAGCACATTTCAACCTCCAAGAACATATCATCCCGTCGAAACTTATATTGGACTGGTTAAGAGAGATGTATCCTCATATGTAGACTCCATTGGCAATGGACATCTTAGGATTAAGAATAACTTGAGTAGTGACGAATATAGATCTTTAATTTCCTTGAAGGATAACAAGAGTTTGGTAATAAAACCCGCCGACAAGGGGGGTGCTATAGTTGTCCTGGATAAATCCTATTATATGGAAGAAATCCTTTCTCAATTAAGTGACATTAACACTTATATGCCTGTTTCAATCAACCCCACTTTTGAGATTGAGAAATTAATTCTAACACTAGTTACCAATTATGAGCAGACACAAATTATCGATGAAAGATTAAGTAAATTTCTGGTTAATAGATTCCCTGTTACCCCAGTTTTTTACACTCTCCCTAAAGTACATAAAAATCTACTTCGACCACCAGGTAGACCTATCGTGGCGTCTACCAATTCTATCTTGTCTCCTCTTGCCATGACATTAGAGAAAATCCTTTCACCTCTCATTCCTTCTATTAAGTCTTATCTCAGGGATACCACACATTTCCTGGGCACACTCAAAGATCTAGGCATTCTTCCGGAAGGTTCATTTTTAGTGACTATGGATGTTAATAATCTTTATACAAGTATCAATCATACTGATGGTATTCGGGCTACCACTACCTTTCTTAGAGATCATACATCCTATAATGAGGCTCAAATTCAATTTTGCGAGGACATCCTTACTTTGATCCTTACGAAGAATTTTTTCTTTTTGGTGATCAATTTTATATTCAAAAGAAAGGCACCGCTATGGGGTCCAATATGGCACCGCCATATGCAAATATCTATATGGATTTTTTTGAAAGAACTTTTGTATACCCTCACCCATACTTTAAGAACAATGTCCTCTACTGGAGACGTTACATAGATGACGTTTTCGTCATTTGTACGGGTGATGTTGATTCTCTACTTGAATTCCATACTGATTTAAATGCGAGTATCCCCGATATTAAGTTCACCATACAGTATGATCATCAAGGTATTAATTTCTTGGACACCATGGTCATGGTATCCAGAGATGGCCATATAGTGACTGATTTGTATATCAAGCCAACAGACAAAAATAGTCTTTGTTATACAGCAGCAGCCATCCAGCACATACAAAAAGGTCACTGCCCATATCCCAACATGACAGAGTCTGTAGAATTGTGTCAGATCCTGACACTAGACTCAAGAGACATGACGACATGGACCGGAAATTTCGAGAACGAGGTTATCCGGATAGAATTCTGAGGGAATCTTACAGAGATGTCGACTCACGACGTGCATTTAATAGTAATAATCAGAGGATACCATTTGTCAATGTCTTTCACCCTTTTAAACATGGAATCCATCAGTGTATCTTAAAACATTGGAATATTTTGCAAGCCGCATATCCTGATGTCCTTGAATTTAAAAGTAAACCTCTGTTTTGTTATAAGAAGTCTAACAACATTAGGAACTATTTGGTGAGAGCGGATATTGGGACACTGAAGACGGGGCAGATACAGAGTGTATTACACACTCCCCGACAGGGGACTTTCCCATGCCTGGGATGTCTCCAATGTTCAAATATTACCAAGGGAGATAGCTTCACACATCCTAGGACAGGTCGGAGATTTCCCATTAAGGGTCACTATACTTGTGACTCATCATTTGTTGTGTACTTGATTAAGTGCCCCTGTGGTCTCGGATATGTTGGGGAAACTACCCAGCATATCCGTGACCGTATCTCCCAGCACAAATCCACTATTCGATGTGGACGTACTCTCTTACCTATTCCTGCCCACTTCTTAGAGAATAGACATACGATTGCCCAATTGAAATATCAGATCATTGACCACGTCCCAAGGGCAAGAAGGGGTGGTGATAGAATTAAAGCATTAAAAGAACGAGAATCTTATTGGATTCACACTCTGAGAACACTTACACCGTATGGTCTCAACAGAGAATATGAGCTCTCTTATTGATGGATACATCTTTTTTGCGACCGACCATTTTGATCATTAGTTTATATCTCGTAGTCTGCCTGTGTCGGTTGACATGACACTCTGGTCTATGTGAATATTTATAAGCAGTTTTCTATTGTATATGAATTACTCCTTGATATATGTTTTTTAATTCACTATGTAACAAGTATATGCACATACATTATAGACCACTTAGGCTTTCTTTTATATAACATTATATAATTATAGTATATATTGTTTTTCTTTAAATGATTTTTTGCATTTCCATTGGCGTTTAAACAGGGTTGTTCATACCCCATATTGTTGTGCTGTTATCTACATTCATACTGTGTCCCTTTTTCTCCATTATAAACTATCTGTTTCTGCTTATTACAGCATGTTGGCACCGATCCTATGCCCTGACTTTGTTTTGGACATGCGCACTCCATCTCTTCAACTTCGACTTTGTTCGGTTCTCTTTCGGCATCGCTCGGTTCCTTGCACATGCGCACTATCCACCTCACCTTTTCAGCCCAACCCGGAAGTTCTCCGGTACGGCGTCTCTCGGACACTTGTATAAAAAGCACGTTAGCCATGGCGTATCAGCTCACTGCCACATCACAAGTTGCCGGATGTTTTCCCCATTCATTCCTCATAAGGTATGTTTTATTATTTTTGTTAGCGGTTGATCTTTGAATCTTCTATCGGAGGTTTCTCTTGTTTACAATATTCTGCTTATCATCTATATGACGTTTAGTGTTCCCCATTATAAGAATATGCATGATACATACATATCTAATTGCATTCGAGATCATCTATTCACATATGTGCTTTCCTTTTTATAATTATTTCCGCTGTATCCTGATTACTGGCGGTATATCTCAAAGTGCAGTTAGATGTATATATTGGACACATTTCTGCTGGACAATCTTTATATATCTCATCCCTGCCCGCAGATATAATTACACTAGTATGTGTGTATATATATACTTATATTCCTTTCTCCATTGTTTATTTTCATTTTTTCTATGTATATATGAATTATGTTGTCACTGCTTTTTCTGCCCCTCTTGTTTCCTAGCCAGTAGTGCTTATCTTGTTATCACTATATCGCAATATATTGTTTACTTTGTGCTCCAATTGTATGTGCTATAGTACATACTTCGTTTTATGGCTCATTCCTGGATTTTCATACATAGATATATGTTGAACTTTTTGTGTTTCTACATTATTCATTATTCTGTCTTACTTTTAAAAGGTACTTCTTGAGAAAGACAAACTATGCCGAAACGTTGAAATGAATTATGTACCTATGATTTTGTACCTGTATTCATGAATATTTCCCGGATTCTTCATTGAATGAGTTATAATCGTCTGAAATAAAGACTGACCCTTTTTTTTGACATATCATAATCTGTTTGTGTGCCGGAGTTTATTTTTGGAACTATCAATGGTATCAAGAGCACATATAAACATAGCAAAAGCACATACAAGCATATGAATATAAAGGTAGAAAAATAATATTTTACCTTGACAATCCCCCTAAACACGAAGTTTTCCCTTAATATATGTGGCCTTCGAGACTGTCCATGTGTGGGGACAGGGGTAGTGGATTTCTTCGCTTGGTCATTTTAGAAGCTGGCCCCTTATGGACCGCCCCCAAACAACCAAGTCCCTACCAAACCTGCACATGGAGTTCTCCCACTATCCCTAAACTAAATCTCTCATTTCCATCTGTATTTTGTCATAGGGGGTTTTATCAGGTTTATCCTGCGGGGTATATTTCTCCATATCACCCTTATCAGTGTCATTCTAACGAGCAGAGATCTGCCATTTCTATCCTTTTTATCCATAGCTTCCTTGGGTTTATACCCCCAATCTTTCCCTGTGTTCCATCCCACATCTGACCAATAATAACAGTGTTCATTCCCTGGGCGGGTGACACAGAGATAAAATGTCCCCTTTCCCCAAGTCTGGTGCGCCAATCCCCAGAATTGTTTTCTATCACAGTTGAATATTTGGCAGAAGTCGAACTTAAAGGTGACCACAGGGGCTGTAGTATTAACCCAGAGGGTAGGTGACTGGCTGATACTACTGGAGATCAGGGTACAGCCTAAAAGGATATACAGCAGGAGCTTCATGACCGCTGACTAGTCTTGTCCTTCTTGCAGTGGGAGGCGTGAATCCAGGTGCTCTTGCCCTCAAGCTTTAGGGCAGTAGGGGCAGTCAGGACCACGGTGTAGGGACCCTCGAATCTGGGCTGAAGGCAGTCTCTCCGCACAAACTTTTTCACGTACACAAGGTCACCAGGCGAGAAGTCGTGCACCGTGTCACCTGTGGATTCTGGGAGAGAAGCAGACACTATAGAGTGGGTGTTAGTCAACTCTTTAGACAAAGCAATCACAAATTTTACCACTTTATCATTAGTTTCAGATAGCTCTTGGGGCCTGATGTCTCCTATCTTGGGAGGGGCACCAAACAGAATCTCATAGGGAGTCAACCCATGCTTGGCCTGGGGAGTGTGCCTAATGTGATACAGCACTATGGGTAGGAGGTCAGGCCAGGGGAGAGGGTGATCTTGGGTCATTTTCAGGAGTTGGGTTTTGAGGGTGGAGTTCATTCTCTCCACCTTGCCTGAGCTGGCTGGATGGTATGGAGTATGGAGACCTAAGTCTGTTCCCAGCATGTTCCAGAGTTCCTTGTAAACACTTGCGGTGAAGGCTGGTCCTTGGTCTGACTCTATCACTTCAGGGATTCCAAATCTGCAGGCAATTTCAATGATCAGTTTCTTGGCTGTGGTTTTGGCAGTCATGTTCGTGACTGGGTAAGCTTCTGGCCAGGCAGAGAACATGTCCACAGCCACAAGAACATATTCATATTTCCCTGATTTTGGCATCTGAATATGATCAACTTGTATTCTCTGCCAGGGATAGTCTGGTTTGGCCAGATGTTGGAGAGGGACTCGCTCCGTGGCCGTTGGATTGCAGGTGGCACAGACAGAGCAGGATCTTGAGTATGCAGCCACTGCAGAGGAAATCCCAGGTGCAAAGTATAGCTTCTAAATGCAAGCTAGGGCTTGATTCTTCCCTCTGTGAGTAGGTCCATGGGCCCATGCAGCCACAGCTGGATACATTCGCCTGGGCAGGCAAGGCTTTCCTTTTACTTTATAGAAAGGAGGATATGGGCCTGATCCCATGGCCCCCGCTGCTTTCCATTGTTTCACTTCTTCAATAGGGGTCTTCCTTTGTTCTTCCCACAGCTTTTCCTCTGGCGTCCTTGCAAGCTGAGGGCTTGAATGCCGGTCCAAATGTTCCACTTCGTCAGCTTCAATCATTTGCCTCCTTTTCTTTCTTGCTTGGTGATCAAGATGGGCTTGAGCAGCTTGTTCTTTAGCTTTTGCCCTGGTAAGGGCCATCACCACAGCTTGTGAAGTTCTCTTTGATTCTTCCATCTTCTCCTGCCACTTTGGTGACACATTCTTCATTGCTGCAGCTTTGGCAGCCTGGTCTGCCAGGTGGTTTCCCCTGGCTTCTCTTGAATCCAGTTTTCCATGTGCTTTGACCTTGACAACAGCAATCTGGGAGGGTTCTTCCAGGGCCTCCATCAATGCCTTGATCCATACCGCATGTTTTACTGGTGTTCCCGCAGCCGTGATGAATCCTCTTGTTTTCCACAAGAATCCAAAGTCATTTGAGATGCCATGTGCATATCTTGAATCTGTGTAGACATTGACTGTTGTTCCTGCTGCCAAATGACAGGCCTCTATGAGAGCCACCAGTTCAGCTTCCTGTGCTGACATATGAGGTGGTAGAGCCTCAGCCATGAGGACCTCTGTTTCCGTGGTAACTACATATCCTGTGTGAAATTTGCCTTGAGGGTCTGCAAAGCGAGAGCCATCAGTCCATAAGTGAAGGGCTGGGTCAAGAAGCGGGTGTGACACCATATTTTCTGGGGTGGAGGTTTCCAGTTTGCAGGGAAGCTCTTCTTCCCCCCCAGAAGGTGGAAGCAAAGTGGCAGGATTTATGGTGGTACATTTCTTGAACGTGATGTTAGAAGGCAGCAGCAATGAGCATTGCAATCTGAGATGTCGCTGATGTGTAAGGTGTCTGGAAGAGGTTTGTTGTAGAACAACAGAAAGGTCATGGCCAGCTTGTATGACCAAATCATGTCCAAGAACAACATCAGCAGATTTGTCCAGAAGAATATGAGCAGCATGGACTGCCTTGAGACAAGTTGGGGCCGTACGAGCCACAGGATCCAGACGAGCTGAGTAGTAGCTGTAAGGCGGCGGTGTTCACACCGTGCAGTAACTGAGGCAGTGACCCAAGCAAGTCCAAATTAAACAGCTTTTATTCAGCAACTCACGGGTTAAACAGAAAAGTCCTCTGGTACGCAGCCGGGGTAACATCAGTCCATAAACAATGGTTGCCGGGGACAACGGCCGCGCCGGGCCGAACAGAGCCTGACAGGTGCAGAGCCGTCCCAGGCATGGGTTCAGCTACACACAATCCTGTGGAGCTTTCCTGCTATGCTCCTAGCAGGGTCCAAACATAGAACAACACTAATCCTTAGTGCAGGAGTTTTAAAGACCTGTGGCAAAAGCCACTGGAAAACCCGGGTTGGAGGGAGGAGGCCGCCCCACTGCCTCCTGTGACCTCCTCCAAGAAATGAAGGCCCTGCCGGATTTTACTTAATCTGCCTTAGCCAGGTAGTCTGACTAGGTCATTGCTCACCTTCATTCCTGCATTGCAGCCGCAGCTGTGTGTGTGACTGCAATGCACTCCAATGGCTTTAATAGGTCTCTGTACACATTCTGGGGGAAATATAACGTCCCTCGTAAACGATCCCGGTCACTGCCTCACATAGCCTAAAGGCCGATACTTGTCAGCATGACATTGAGCTAGAACTCCAGATGCGTGTCCCCCGGATTCAAACACAAAGAGATGAAAGGATTGAGTGTAATCCGGGATGCCTAAGGCAGGAGCAGAGATGACACTCTCCTTGAGTTGGTTAAAACACTGTCTTTGTTGTTCATAGACTGATGGATCCGGGGCATTTCGCCAGTCCGGGCCTCCATTCTTGAGACAGTCATACAAGGGTTGCATGAGTCTGGAGGCATCGGGAATCCACTGTCTGCAGTAGGTGATCAGTCCAAGGAAGGTCTGCATAGCAGAGTAAGTCTCAGGGTAGAATATCTCTCAAATGGCCTGCTTCCTTTCTTCAGTCAAGTGTCTGGCTCCCTGCGATATGCAGTGGCCTAGGAAGACAACCTTCAGTTGGCACCATTGTACCTTGTTCTGTGAAACCTTACAGTTAGCTGAATGAAGGAACATTAGGAGAGATATGGACGCCTCTTCCAAATTATCATCAGTCCCACAGAGTAGAAGATCATCCACGTATTGTAGAAGAGTAACATGTGGGTTTTCTTGGATCCAAGGTTCCAGGACCAGTTTCATGGCCTGTGTAAATTGATTAGGTGAGTTTTGAGCTCCCTGTGGGGTCCTGGTCCATGTAAGCTGTGAGCCCTGGAAGGTGAAGGCAAAGAGAAACCAGGAGTCTTCATGTAGGGGTACACTAAATAAGGCATGGCCAAGTCAATGACGGTGAACAATGTTGCCGTTGTTGGCACCTGAGACAACAAGGTGTTTGGGTTAGGTACCACAGGAGTCTCCAGAATGGTGGCAGCATTGACTGCTCTGAGGTCCTGTACCAGCCGGTACTTTGGGGGTTCTCCTGGAGCGGTCTTCTTCTTGACTGGGAACAGAGGTGTGTTGCAGGGTGATACACATCTTATCAGAACTCCAGACTTCAGAAGAGAAGAAATTTGAGCACCCAGGCTATATTCTTGTGCAGCTTTGAGAGGGTACTGGGGCAAACGTGGGTACTGATGTCCAGGCTTTAAATGTACTTTGACTGGTGGTACTTGTAGTAGTCCTACATCTTCTGGACCGTTAGACCACAGAAAGTCTGGATATCGGGAAGGATCGAGGAAACCCTTGGGGAAAGTTTCTGGTTGTATTGTCATCATCATCAGAGGGAAAGCCTTTAAGACACAACGATCTTCTGTGCCCTGTTGTGAATTAGGGTCCTGTAGGAGGAGTTCCATACCTTGCTCTCCAAAGGTAATGGTAGCTTTCATCCTCTCGAGTAGATCGGCTCCAAGTAGGTTGACAGGACAGGTTTCAGAAACCAGGAACCTCGTAAGTACTCCAGTAAAGGGTCCTGCAGACACTGGGACAGTGAGCGGGGAAGCAGTCCACTGACCTTCTACTCCCACACATGTAAGAGTTTCCGGCCATCCTGATCACGCGTTGATCTTCTTCCTCGGCGAGGCTGCCTTGTGTCCTGCCGATAATCCTGTCTTCTTTGCTGAGGTGGTGAGTCATCCCCAGAGCCTCTGACCATTACCCACTTAATTCCTGGTTGATTCCTTTGTGAAGGTGGTGGGTAGCCTTACTGTGTCTGGTAAACCATGGTGGGAGTGGTGGCAGTCTTTTTCTTGGGTCTGTCCTCCTTTTCTTGTTTTTGTTGGGCTTTTTGGAAGGCCTTGACAATGGTGATAGCATCTGGAAAAGACGCACTAAACACTTCAGGGCGTGTTAATAGAACCTGGTCCTTCAATTTGTCCTGAAGGCCATTGATAAAGGAGTAGACCAACAGAGTGGCTTGTGTTTTGATGTGAGAGCTATACCCCAGGTCCTCAAAGTGCATATTTAACCGGGCAGCATATTTTTCCACACTTTCATCTGTCTCCTGCTGCACATCTTGAATGGATCCGGCTTGATCAGACAAACGGTCCTGCGCCCAAGCCGTTAACTGTTTAATATACTCGAGGCCAGATTCATAAGTGTTATGTGCACCCGCCTTGGCTGGGTCCAATGCTTTTTCAATGGTGGGCAGAAAGTATTCTGTTGTTTTCACAGAGGTTATACTTGATAGATCCGTCCAGGTTGCCCCATAGGCCTTACGGGTCTGCTCCATACGCCGTACATACTGCATAGGATGTTTATCTGGATCTGGGAGCTTAGAAACCAAAGCATCTATTTGTGTAGGGCTGAAAGGCTGATACTTGACTCCTCCCATGGGTCCAGGGACAGTCTGTGAATCTGGAAGACGAGAGGCTTCCTCAGACCCATATCCAGTGGCAATATGTTCAGGTGGCAAAGGAGCACTGTCCAATGGTTGGTTGGGCATATCCATGATATTGGGCAAAACATGGTTCAACTGTTGAGCTGCCAGAGTCATGGTTCTTTCCACCGCAGGACTGCGGATGCAAACGATGCGTACAGAGTTCAGTCTATGGTCCAGAGTTTTTAAGCCATCTTTCAAAGAGGACACATGTTCTTGCATACATGGGCCAAGGGGGTACCCAAAAATACCAGAAGATATTAGGGGTATAGACAACGTACTTCTGGTCATATCCTGAGGATCTATTGTACCCGCATGGAGGAGTATAGAACGAATGGTGGACCTGAGGGTAGATCTTGACTCCTCAGGATCTTCAAGGTTATAGACAGGAACCACAGCATGAATGATTATATCTGCAGGAAGGTCACCAGCGCTGGTCATTATGGTCTGTCCAGGCGGGAGTAGGCCATGATTATGTACGTGGTCATCACACAACCTGTCAACAAGAGGGCCTGCAGCCTGTATAATCTTACGGGCTAGACCATCTCCATTGGTGAGATGGGAATTTGTAGGATTGACTATGGCACCAACTTGGTGGGTTAGGATATCCCCATAGCCTATGGACAGGGTAACAGGCCGTCTGTTTGGTCCATGGTAGATATGCGAGTGACAGGGGTGCCAGTCCTCAGGCCTCACTGGGGGAAGCCCAGTAGAAGGAGGGACCGAGGGTACGGGCCTGCCTTGCTGTCCAGGATGTGGGGTAGATTCGTCCCACCTGACACTCGGAGAGGGGGATGTCTGAGGAGCCGGTGAAAGGACTGGAGGACCCGGGGGTCTTTCACTTGTGGGCCTCTGAGGAGGTCGGGGCCTACCTCAGGGAGTGGATGTGGGTAGTGGAGTTGGTGGAGAGGGACGAGGAGAAGAAGGCGTTGGGAGAGGAGCCGCAGCCCAACCTTCCCCGGGTTCCGACCCCTCCGTATCTCCCATGCGCTCACGGAGCTCCCTCATGCGCTGTTGGAAAGGAGCAGACCGAATCAGGCTTTCTATATCCGGGGCAGGAGGGGCACCCACTGGGAACAGAGGTAGTGCAGCAGCTTCCGGATTAGGAACAGAGGCAGGGGCTGAAGGACCGAGCCCTGGGACAGGGGCCTCAGTGACGGGGACTAAAACCTTTTCCGGTTGTCCGGGTGGTTGGTAGTAGGTGCCGGAAGGCGTCAGGAGGGGATATAGGCCTGACTGGGTGGTTCCTTGTGTCCCAAGATGGCTGCTGGGTGTTCCAAGATGGCCGCTGGGTGTCCCAAGGTGGCTGCTGGGTGTCCCAAGATGGCTGCTGGGGGAAGTGGGAAGGGCGTTGTCTGGGGGCGTCCCACTGTTGGGTATGGAAGGGGCATTGGGTTGGGCATTACACCAGGGGCGACCCGCCCCACAGACACGGCAGGTCTCCGCCCAGGGCGGATTCTGTTCACCACATGCACGACAAGTCCAACCTCCCTTTGTTCTGAGATCGGTGCCATTATAGGGCGGTGGCTGGGGACTTGGCACAGTGACAGGCATGAGGGGTGCAGCAGCCATTTTAGTTACATCAACAAGATCACATGCAGAGCATTTCACATATCCGAACAATGGCTCAGCACCTTCTGATCCTCCTGCACCATCTACTTCCTTCCAGCCCTCAACTTTCAAATCGTTTGCTACTCTGAGATGTGCCTGAGCCTGATGCAGGAGTCCCTCATCACATAACTTTCCTTTCTTCTGTCCTACATAATTGTCATGGGTGCATCGCCACGAAGATCGTCGCGATTGCACATTCTGACTTCTCACAGCTGAGCTGCTGTTTCTTTGTGTTTGGTAATGAGAGAGTTAATTTTACCTAGCTCTTTGCTAAGACTAGGTCCAGCCTCGCCCGGCTGCTTTTGATTATGTTCTAATTAGTTTCCTTTATATTCCTGCCAGTCTGCTTGTTAGATGCCGGTGAAAGCATTCATGTAGTCTAGCAGACTGGATTGGTTCTGAGAATACTTAAGCTAAGAGTTCCTTAGTTGTTTTTACTCTTATAGCTTATAGTTTATCTCTGAGACCTTAGGTGTTCCTACTGTGTGTGAGTGTTGTATGTAAGACTTTATTTACTTTATTTCTTGTCTTTCTTGTATGTCTTTCTGTTCATTAACCGTTACCTGTTCATTCCCTTTGGTGGTAATCAGGGTCCTTCTTAGGACTAGAATACAGTTGGCAGGGATTGATAGGAGACAGGGTTTACGCTGGTGGCCTGGACCTCTGTACCTTTAACAGTACCTCCAGGTTGAGGGATTAGTTAGGACCCCAGTTTAGGGTCAGCATAGACCCCGGTCACCCTCTAGCCGGAGACAGCGTATAACGGATTCCGTATTGACCCACTGGACATTCTGTCAGGTAAATCTATGTTATCATATATCTATGCGCATGTTATATAGTATGTTGCCCTTTTGATATAGATTACTGACATCACATATATATATCTGCTATACAGCGTGACATTTTCACCGGCCATACTAAAGATTCTCCCCAGCTGTCATGGATCCAGTAGCCCAGCTGGCCCGGCAGTTGCAGGGGTTGTCCATGGAATTTGCAGACATTAAGTCCAAGGTTTTGTCCCCCCCGGAGCAAACCAGATCTGAACCTAAGGTTGCGCTCCCGGATAGGTTCACTGGTGGGCGGGACAAATTTTTTACTTTCCGGGAGGCATGTAAATTGTACTTTCGGCTGCGGCCTCGGTCATCTGGGAGTGAAGAGCAGAGGGTGGGAATTGTTATATCGCTCTTACAAGGGGACCCTCAATCTTGGGCGTTCTCTATTCCTCCAGGCTCCCCAGATCTCCAGTCAGTGGATCGATTTTTTACTGCCCTGGGTCTGGTATATGATGATCCGGATCGAGTCTCCCTTGCTGAAACAAGGTTACGTAAAATACGGCAAGGAAATCGTCCAGCGGAGGAATATTCTTCTGAGTTCCGTAGATGGGCAACAGATACTCAGTGGAATGACCCAGCTCTTAGGAGCCAGTTTTGTCAAGGGTTGTCTGACAAATTAAAAGATGTGTTGGCTCAGTATGATTCTCCTCCATCACTGGAGGCTGCTATGGCCCTCGCTATTCGCATTGATAGACGACTTCGGGGAAGACGCGAGGTAACTCCGCCCCCCGTGATGACTCCACCTACTACTAAAGTCCCTTTTACTGAGGTTCCCCTGGTCTGTTCTGAGGAACCCATGCAGTTGGGAGGGACATCATTTTGTAGGAGGGAATCGGCGGTGCGCCGCAAGACTAGAAGGTGTTTCTTTTGCGGCAGAGAGGGACATTTTGTTGGGGGGTGTCCATCCCGGACCTCTTTGAGCCAAGGAGTTAACCTGGGTGTGTGTATTTCGTCCCCAAATCCCTCTCAGTTTCTCGTGCCTGCGGAGGTGGTGATTGGTACTAGAACTGAGAGGATTTCTGTTTTTCTTGATAGTGGGTCCGGGGCTAATCTGGTGGACGCTCGGTTTGCCCAGGTGCATGGTATGCAACTGAGTGTATTGGCCAAACCGGTCCCTATACTCTCTATTGATTCTAGACCTCTTGGTCAAGGTAGCTTGGTACAAGCTGTTCATAACATAGATCTTCGAGTAGGGGCAATACATAAAGAGCAATTGTCTTGTTATGTGTTGGAGGGTCTACCCACTCCTATTGTGTTGGGACTTCCTTGGTTGGCTAAACATAACCCAGTGATTGATTGGCAATCCAGAAAGATAAGCCAGTGGGGTGAATTTTGCAAGAATAACTGCTCAATAAAGTTGCTTCCTGATGCCTTATCTCGTACTTTCCAGGGACCGGGAGGATGGATGATCCGGTTCCTATTCCTCAGGAGGGAGTTGTAGTGTCAGCTGTATGCTCTGAGCTTGAGGGGGAGGTATTGGGGGCTCAGGGGGACGCCCCTGTGGGACTTCCAGGGAGACTTATAGTTCCAGATCGGTTAAGACTGAAGGTTACGGAGAACCATTACAAACGGATGGCTGATAGGGGGAGAGTTTCTGGTCGAGATCTGAAGGTGAACGATCTGGTGTGGTTGTCTACCAGGAATATAAAACTTAAAGTTCCCTCCTGGAGGTTGGGTCCCAGATTCATTGGGCCGTACAGGATCAGTTCCATAATTAATCCTGTGGCATTTCGTCTGGACCTCCCTCCTACGTTTAAAAATCAAAATGTGTTTCACAAGTCATTACTTAAAAAGTATGTGGCACCAGTCATACCGTCACCTCTACCTCCTCCTCCAGTGGTAGTCAATGATAACGTGGAATTTCATGGGTCGAAAATCATTGACTCACGTCTCAGTCTCGGTCCCTTCAGTACTTGGTTCATTGGAGGGGGTATGGTCCTGAGGAGAGGACGTGGGTCCCTGCGTCTGATTCTAACGCAGATCGATTGGTTCGGACCTTTCACACAACTTACCCGGACAGACCTGGTCATGAGGGTCCGGAGGCCCCTCGTAGAAGGGGGGGTACTGTCATGGGTGCATCGCCACGAAGATCGTCGCGATTGCACATTCTGACTTCTCACAGCTGAGCTGCTGTTTCTTTGTGTTTGGTAATGAGAGAGTTAATTTTACCTAGCTCTTTGCTAAGACTAGGTCCAGCCTCGCCCGGCTGCTTTTGATTATGTTCTAATTAGTTTCCTTTATATTCCTGCCAGTCTGCCTGTTAGATGCCGGTGAAAGCATTCATGTAGTCTAGCAGACTGGATCGGTTCTGAGAATACTTAAGCTAAGAGTTCCTTAGTTGTTTTTACTCTTATAGCTTATAGTTTATCTCTGAGACCTTAGGTGTTCCTACTGTGTGTGAGTGTTGTATGTAAGACTTTATTTACTTTATTTCTTGTCTTTCTTGTATGTCTTTCTGTTCATTAACCGTTACCTGTTCATTCCCTTTGGTGGTAATCAGGGTCCTTCTTAGGACTAGAATACAGTTGGCAGGGATTGATAGGAGACAGGGTTTACGCTGGTGGCCTGGACCTCTGTACCTTTAACAGTACCTCCAGGTTGAGGGATTAGTTAGGACCCCAGTTTAGGGTCAGCATAGACCCCGGTCACCCTCTAGCCGGAGACAGCGTATAACGGATTCCGTATTGACCCACTGGACATTCTGTCAGGTAAATCTATGTTATCATATATCTATGCGCATGTTATATAGTATGTTGCCCTTTTGATATAGATTACTGACATCACATATATATATCTGCTATACAGCGTGACAATAATCCTTCCACACTGAAGGCTGGAGTCTGCCTGTACTAGGCAGACCCATCATCTTATACAAACTTCTCACATTTTTAACAGCCTTCTTGCCTTCCCGTGACTGAACTAGCTCACAGACTCCCACAGCACCACCCTCTAACTTATGAGGTCTCTCAGATCTAAACATACGCATCATGATTTAACAAAGTGCAATGGTCTGTCGCGACTCAGACCACCGATGCCGCTGGCAGGTCACCACCCGTCAACGTGGAGCCCTCCTCAACACACTGACAAGACAGAGAGTCCTCCTCAATCTATCCCTTCCCTAACCGTGGGTGATGACTTTACAGCCCAGCTCACCGTAACACTTTAACACTTTCAGCGGGCCGTCTCCTTGTGAGACTCCCCTGCATTGGACAAAGAGCACTCCTCAATTTGTCACTGATAAGACAGAGAGCACTCCTCAATCTGTCACTAACTAGACTATATGTGCGTCTTTTACCCCACTCAACACTTCAAAAAAAAAAAAAAATTTAAAATTTGTCCCAACTTTATTCTAACAGTCACGGGAGACAACTATCTACATAAAGGTACAGTGACCGGAGGAGGAGGAGAAAAGTGGTGTTGACACGAGCACGCGCAGACATGCGACGTCACTCGGTCTCACTTGCTGGTTCGGAGCGTGGCGTGGGATCGCCTTCGGTCTCACCACTCAACCGGTCACCCACCCAGACCCAAATAGACAATACAGCAACGCCAACAATGACTGACACACAGGCAAGTGGGACACATATAAAGTATATGATCTCAACTTACCGTGTTCAACGGAGGCTGCAGTCCTCGCACTCAGTCACCGCGGGCACCACCGCAAAGTCCTCAGGACGAGTCCGGACGGGCGGCGATCCACTGCCCCACGTTGTTTAGGCGCCAATTGTCGGGGTCGTTACGACAAACCACTCGTTCTCCAGTCACTCCGGATTCAGGCTATGAGCATGAGTCGACTTATCAAAGAATGAGTCAGACTCATGCTCAAGAGGCTACTATCACGCAGCTATTCCAGCAAGTACTGTCTTTTTATTTTTACATACATAAGATTATATACACAGGATGTCAGGGTGGAGTAAAGGGTGGATGGGGGCTTGGTAAACTGTATACGTCTAGCATCTGGCCATCTCTAATTGGTTCACATTCCATAGGTCTTGTATCCAGGCAGACTGTGGTGATGTAATCCTAGCTGATGCAGCGTTTCCTGTGGTCAAGTTTCTTTTTCTGAGAATCGATACTGCTTTTCTTGTATACCACGTGGTTTCTCAGTTCTCCAAAGGTGGGGGCAGACATCAGTGCATTTCTCGGAGACAGGCACTAGCTGGTACTGACATCATCTTAGAATAAGTTTCGTTTCTGATGCAATACTCATCAAGGAAAACTTTGTGTTTATCAATGGTATCAAGAGCACATATAAACATAGCAAAAGCACATACAAGCATATGAATATAAAGGTAGAAAAATATATTTTACCTTGACAGAACCAGCGCTGCCCATCGCCAGGGTTCATCTGAACTGGGGCGCAATGGGGGGGAATGAGGTAAGTGGGAGAGTCGGTGAATATTTCCACAAATATTTTACTTGGGACAGATTTGGGGCGGCTAGTGTCACAGTATGTGGTGTGAGGCAGTGACCCGTTACAGCTAGGGGGCACTGTATGTGCTCCTCAGGATATGCATGGAGGCGGAATGGTGATAGTGAGACAGTGACCTGCGTCATTGTGAATGGCTGGTATGTGTCGCAGAGGAGATCCTCTGCGCTGTAAGCCAGTAATGTTGCTCTGGGTCCTTTAGTCCTATGAGCTTTCTTTTTGTTTGTTTACTTATAAGGGAGGCTTACAGGGTTAGTTGGAGAGCTGGGTGGGACTGACTAACCACACATACACCACCCACTTGTGGGGTGGTTACAGCTACATAATGTGACCATGATTTTGGTCATATGTTCAGAGTGTATGGACCTG
Source organism: Oophaga sylvatica (assembly GCA_033576555.1). NCBI lineage: Eukaryota > Metazoa > Chordata > Amphibia > Anura > Dendrobatidae > Oophaga > Oophaga sylvatica. The sequence goes on from JARQOD010000512.1 coordinate 53,941, forward strand.
AACGGTCTGTGATGTAAGGTCCTGGAAGGCCTATGTGTTGGAAGGTGCTAACTTTCTGAATAGCACATGGAGAGGCCGTATGTGCAGTCTGTGATGGCACTGCATGGGGGGAGCTACCATCCTTCTGAGGGTCTGTATTGTGGGAGTGCCCAGGTCACAAGGACAGTGATCCCCGTAATGCAGCTTCCCCAGGAGTGAGGACTGACAAGGAGTCAGCATGTGGAGCAGATGCCCCTGTAAGGTAACTCCAGACAAGGGGGTTATGAGCAGACAAGTAACTGCCATTGGAACAGACTGTTGGTGCTTGTTATGTTCCATGGATGATAATGAACTGTACAGTCACCCACGGTAACTGGACTAAGTGAAGTCCGGCATGCTTAGAGACTGCGTATTAAAGCCGTGTACTAAGAAGTGTTATGGACAATGTGTTAAGCCTGTGATATAAAACATGGCCTCAAGTGGTTTATGATGTCTAAATAAACCAAAACAGACTGCTTTTGTGAGGAAAAACGTACCTGTGCGCCTTCATCCCATTGCCAAGAGAGGGTCCTCCAACACATGCAGTAAGCGCTGCCTTATAGTGGCTACTGAGACCCAAAGTCCTGGTACCCCTGTGTCTTGATTTATCTACTGCTAGTAATGATGTGTGTTTCCTGTTCCTTCTGCATCAAGTGGGGAGGTGGGAGATGAGAATCACTCCTGTGCTGACAGGACACATGCAGCACAGGCAGATGAGATGGAGCCAGAAGACACAGGAAGGTGTGAGAATGCCCCCAGGTGTGTTGAGACAGTGTGCTCTGGAGGGAGATGTAGGGGGCAGGTAGCTGCAAGACCAGAACCAGAGGTGGTGGGAGGGCTGTTGCAGGGATTATAGGGCCCCTAGACGAGTCCGAACTGCCTGGTTCTGTGCAGCTGCAGGAAGGGAACATGCTAATGGGGTTTGGGCTGTCACAGGTGAAGTGGAACTTCCAGGTAAGGCCCGGGGCAGGAAGTTCACACACCCGGGATGCCAGGAAACCAGGTTAGTCCAACTGACTCGGCGACTTGTGTGGAAGTCGAGGGGAGGCAGGCACTACCCAGGGTTACAGCGGTCGTGGCTGCTGTCACCAGGAGTGAGAGTACTGGAGCCCAAGGAGCCTCACGGAGGTCCGATGGCCTTCCCCCTTCCGACCAAGTGGCGGCTGAGCCAGAGGGAGGCCTGGAGACGGGTCCCAGGGAATTGACAGAAGACGTGGCAGATTCGTCCATTTTGGCCACATCTAGTCAGGGATTTCAGGCCGCATTGGAGGCCGACAACAGCTTGAAGGCCCTTAAGGAGCAGGCGGCACAGCCTTTCATGGACTCAGACCTCGAGCGGGTGGTCTGAGACCAGGGACAGCTGTACCGGGTGTCGGTTCAGCAAGAGTCACCAGAGGTGTGGCCTAGGGACCGACAGTTAGTGGTACCCTATCCGTTTCGGGTGGAGTTGTTGTGGATCGCACATGAGGTTCCGATGGCCGGACACTTAGGGATCGTTAAGACCAAGGCCAGGCTAGCCCAGCATTTCTACTGGCCTAAATGGAGACCAATGTGGCTGCCTACTGCCGTTTGTGTGACACCTGTCAAAGAGTGGGGACGGTGGGGTAGCGCCCCAAAGCCCCACTGTTGCCATTGTCCATCATTGACAAGCCTTTCCGGAGGGTGGCTGTGTATCTCATCGGACCGCTGGCCATTCCCAGCCGCTCCGGGAAACGCTACATACTAATGATAGTGGATTACGCCACCCGGTAACCGGAAGAGGTAGCCTTGTCGTTCACTCGGGCCGACAAGGTGGCCACTGCTTTACTGGAGATTTTCTCCAGAGTGGGATTTCCCCAAGAAATGCTCACCGACCAAGGAACCCAGTTCATGTCGCAGCTGATGGAGTCCCTTTGTAAGCAAGTACAGATGCAACATCTGGTGGCCAGCCCGTACCATCCACAGACTAATGGTCTGTGCGAGCAGTCCAATGGCACCCTCAAGCAGATGTTTAGGATGCTGGTTGACTCCCACGAGAGCGACTGGGAGCGGTACCTCCCACACCTACTATTTTCCTACAGGGAGGCTCCACAGGCCTCAACGGGGTTCGCCCCTTCAAGCTCCTGTATGGGAGGCGTGTACGAGAGCCCCTTGCTCTGGTGAGTCATGGGAAGGAGACTTGGCCACCCCTGGAGTGTCGGTCGTTCAGTACGTCGTACGCTTCCGGGACAAAATGACGGCCTTGTCGCAGCTGGTGCTGGACAATATGGCCCAGGCTCAGGCTGACCAGAAGCGCTGGTACGACCAGAACTCTTGTGAAAGGACATACCAGATGGGACAGAAAGTGTGGGTACTGGTCCCCGTACCACAGGGCAAGCTTCAGGCAGCCTGGGAGGGCCCATACCTCGTGCACCAGAGGCTCAATGTTGTCACATACCTGGTCACCCTAGACCTCGCCCGTGGAAGGAGGAAGGCCTTCTATGTGAACATGATGAAGGCCCATCATCAGCAGGAGGCCTGCACGCTCCCTGTACGCAATCTTCCCAAGGAAGGAGAGGCTGAAACCCTCCTGGATCTGCTCACCCAAACCAAGGCGGGTGGATCCATTGAGGACGTAGAGGCTGGCCGCCAGCTCTTTGAGGACTAACGGTCCCAGCTGGCGGATACTCTACGCCCCTTCCGGGAGCTGTTCAACAGCCTTCCCAGAAAGACTGGGTTGGCTGTCCATCACGTGGACACTGGGGATCACCCCCCGAACCGGCAGTCAGCATATCGGGCCTCTCTCGAAGTGCAGCAGATGCGCCAGGAGATTGATGAAATGCTGAAGCTGGGGGTGATCCATGCATCCAACAGTGCATGGGCGTCGCCCGTAGTCCTCGTTCCCAAAAAGTACTGAGCAACCCGTTTCTGCGTGAACTACCGGGGTCTCAACGCTGTCACAGTCACCAACGCATTCCCTATGCCACGCATCGATGACCTGCTCGATCAGTTGGCCGGGGCTAAGTACCTGACCATCATGAATCTGAGCCAGGGATATTGGCAGATCCCTCTGACCCATGAGGTCCGGGAGCGCTCTGCCTTTATCACCCCATTTGAACTGTACGAGTCCACCGTGATGTCATTCAGCATGAAGAATACCCCTATCACTTTTCAGCGGATGGTCAACATGCTGATCCATTGGTTAATAAACTTGATTTCCATTGATGATTTTTGTGTGATTTTGTTCTCAGCACATTCAACTTTGTACAGAACAAAGTATTCAATGAGAATATTTCATTCATTCAGATCTAGGATGTGTTATTTGAGTGTTCCCTTTATTTTTTTTGAGCAGTGTATAAAGGCCGATGACTACTGATTCTATCTGACCTATCCAGGACATTATCTATGACATCTGCTTTAAAACCTCTCACAGACATCCTTAGGGAGCGGGAGCTTACCTATCGCTGGGGATTTCCGTTCGTTCTATTTGTCAGATGTAAAGGACGTTCAATTTGTCTCCGTTCACCAGAGAACTTGCCAGAGTTTCTGTCTCGGCTTAACCTCCCTCATATATCGCTTCCTCAATGACTGCAGTTCTCTCTTCTGACTGTAGACAATGGTCCGCGCCGTCGTTCGGAGAGGACTCTCTTCCTAATGCTATTCCACAAAGATCCTTTAGACGACCACAGAAGCCAAAACCAGTGAACAGATCTCCCCCAAAAGACCCGGATTGAAATATTCAAGCTTTAAATATAACCTGTGTCCTATATAATACGCATATTGTTATGTATACACGATATGAATACTATTTTGCCTGTGTGATACTTGTTAGTGGGTGCCTGTATGCTGGGAAACACTTAAGGGTATGCCACACTAAGCGAGATCGCTACTGCGTCACCATTTATGATGCAGTAGCGATCTCGTTAGCGACGCAGCTGTGTGTGACATGTAGCAGCGATGTGGCCCCTGCTGAGATGTGGCTGATCGCTTATGAACGTTCTGAGCCGTTTTTTGGTCGTTGGTGTCCCGCTGGTGAGCCTGAATCGGTGAGTGTGACACCCTTTATGAACGACTTCACCAGCGTCGCAGGTGGGACTAGGTTTTCCCAACGACTGCAGAGGTCGTTATACAGATCGCTGATAAGTTGTGTTTGGAATCTAACTAGCGATCACATAGCGATCTCGCCAGGTCGTGTCGTTGTCGTGATCGCTAGTGAGATCGCTAAGTGTGGCAGTGCGTTAGCTAGTTCAGATGCTGATAACCCTTGTGTTCCATTTAATGTTCTAATTACAGTTCTCAGAAATGAGCAAGTTATATTTTTGAAAGTTCTGCCTAGCCAGTTGGTCAGGTCTAGTCAAAACTTGTTTATCATATGGGAGTGCACCCCCCGTTTTTGTGATGTCTAGCTGTCACTTCCCCTCATAGGGACTCTACCAAGCAGTATGGGACTTTACCCAGCTTGGTTCTACATATTTTGGTTAGTTAAAACCATGACAGGACAGTGAATCTTTCACCACTGTCTTTTTTGTTAAAAATCTTTCGTTGCCCGGTCTACTCCCCACAGCCATCTCTGAGAAATAATAGTTGTTAACAATCTTTTTGCCTTTGGTTTCCAGAGTAGTGTGGAGGGCGTCGGACCACGTGGGGCATTAAGTCCAAGGCGACACTTAAACTTGCCTCCTTCAACGTGAGGGGGCTGAACGTACGGAGAAGAGGGCCCACATTCTTACACTTCTTCATAGGAAAAAGGAACAGATTTCCTGCTTACAGGAGACCCATTTTAAGGAACTCCACACCCCCATCTTAAAAATAAATATTACACCCATTGGTATCTTTCCAACAATACCCTTGCCAAAAGCAAAGGTGTAGCCATTCTTATTCAAAAAACTTAACACATGAGGCAATCGACATTTTCAATGATCCCAATGCTAGATATGATTTTTATTATAAGAATAGGAGATAGACTTTTCACCATTATTAATACATATGCTCCTAGTGAAGGTCAGGCCCAATTTCTCATCGATTTGATAGATAAGGTGGTGCCGATTGTGTTAGGAACAGTTATCCTATGCAGTGATTTTAATCTGACATTAGACCCTACCTTAGATAGCTCGACATGGAAAGCGTCTTTATCATACGCGACTATTAAAAAAGTAAAACACGCACTTCTCGAACTTTTACTCTGTGATATATGAAGGCTCACACACCATCAAGGATTACTCTTTCTATTCTCCTCCTCATGACTCATAGTAGAATCGACTATATTCTGATGCAACATCATGCTTTGTCACGGCTTTCAGAGACTGACATAGGGACTAAGTTATGGTCTGATCACTCTCCTGTGTTTTGTTCTCTTGCTGTGACTTCACTTTCCAAGTCAGGATGGACATGGAAATTGAACGAATCCCTACTTCTGGATCCGGTTTGCACTCAGGATGTGGCCAATACCATATCACATTTCGGGCGCGACCATGAATTGGACGCCACCTCTCCCACAATAAAATGGGAAGCTCTAAAGTGTGTGCTAAGGTGCGTCTTCATAAAACATGGCTCTCGACTGAAACGTGATATAGCAGAAAAGATCACACTAGCCTGTTATGAATGTTTTAGAAATGAATTCTGAGCAGAAGCTCCCTCTGGTGGTTACAAACGGTACTGAACCACTCAATGAGGATTGGCAATCAGGAATCACGGACTGGCTGGATATAAGGGAGGTTTCCCCCCATCATGGTTGCCGGTGATCAATTGTTCTTGTCTCAACATTGTTTCCTGGTTCACTTGGAAGCTTGCTGAGTCTTGCCTCTTCTCCTGCTCTCAGATAAGATATTTTCTGTTTTTGTGCTTGCCATTTGCAATTTTCTATGCATTTCTGTGAGGTTGGCCAGGTTCCCCTCCTCGGGGGGCTTGGGCGCCTCTCGGTTCCTCTGGAGCCACTGTTGTTTGTTCATTTGCCTTTTCCAGTTTTTTCTGTGGCTGCGGCTTAGTTTTGTTACACCAGAGAACTAATTTAGGTGGTAGAGGTCGTGTGATCTCAGGTGTTTTTGCAATTAGTAGCGTTGGTTTTTTTTAGGGTTTTTTGGATTGCAGTAAATATCCTTCCTATCCTTTTCTGTCCAGGCAGATTGGGCCCCAGCGTTTGCTCATACTATTTTCTGTCTGTGTCTGTAGTTCCTCTTGTCTAACCGCCATTACATGTTTGGGGGCTTCCTATGTTCTTTGGGGATCTGCTCCGGGGCAGATAGCTTTCCTCTTTCTATCTTTAGGTGTAGTTAGCCTCTCAGGCTGTGACGAGGCGTCTAGGACCAACGTAGGAACGCTCCACGGCTGCCTTTAGTTGTGGTGGTTAGTCAGGGTACTGCAATCCAGTAGATCCCAACCTCTCTGGTGTATTGCCGTTTTTGCGTGCTCTCCTCAGCTACCAAAACATAACAGTATCACTGGCCAAACTGAAAATTATATGGTACTCACAGAAGGGAAAAATAGTGTGGAAAGAAAAAAAGTTGTCAGAGTTGTCAGAGATTTTTTTTTTTCGGTTTGTTGCATTTTTTTTTTCTCTTTTTCTCTGGGTGCTGAGGAGGATTTTTTTTTCTCTCAATGGAGTTTGCACAGTTGTCTGGCCGTGTGGATCAGCTTGCCACTGAAGTTCAGAGTATTGCTACCTATCTTGCAGGGTTGCCGGTTGTGGAACCTAGGATCCCCATGCCAGATTTGTTTTTGGGGGATCGAGCTAAAATTCTGAATTTCAAAAATAACTGTAAGTTGTTTTTTGCCTTAAAACCTAAGTCCTGAGGGAACGCAGCACAGCAGGTTCAAATTGTCATCTCTCTCCTGCGCGGCGATCCTCGGGATTGGGCTTTTTCCCTGACACCTGGGGACCCTGTTTTGAGTAATGCTGATGCATTTTTTCTGGCTCTGGGGTTATTGTACGATGAACCTAATGTCACTGATCAAGCTGAAAAAACCTTGTTGGCATTAAATCAGGGGCTTGAGGATGCTGAGTAGTACTGTCAGAAATTCCAAATGTGGGCAGTTCTGACCAAATGGAATGATGATGCTTTGGCAGCCCTTTTTCAGAAGGGTCTGTCAGAGAATGTAAAAGATGTTATGGTGGGTTTCCCTGCTCCCTCTGGTCTCAATGATTCTATGTCATTGGCGATTCAAATTGACAGACGTTTGCGTGAGCGTAGAGGTATGCGTGGAATGGTATTGCCTTGTGAACCAGCTTCTGAACCCATGCAGTGTGATAGAGTGGCTTCTGGGGCACAGCGTCATGAGTTTCGAAAACGCAATGGGTTATGTTTCTACTGTGGTGATGCCTCTCATGCTATTTCAGTCTGCCTTAAGCGGGGAAGACGTTTTGCACGCTCAGTTGTCTTGGGTAGTGTTCAGACTAAATTTCTGTTGACTGTTACCCTAATTTGCTCCCTGTCCACATTTTCTGCTCAGGCTTTTGTTGATTCGGGAGCAGCTATTAACCTGATGGATTTTGATTTTGCTAAACGTTGTGGGTTTCCCTTGATACCCCTACGGAAGTCTATTCCCCTACTGGGGATTGATTCTACCCCTTTGGCTGAGAATAAACCCCAGTTCTCTACTCAGGTGATAATGAGGGTTGAACCTGATCATCAGGAGAGTTGCAAATTTTTGGTGCTGTATAATCTGCATGACATTATTGTACTGGGTTTCCCTTGGTTACAGTCTCATAATCCTGTTTTGGATTGGAAATCTGTGTCTGTGACCAGTTGGGGCTGCCAATGTGTTAATGCCAACACTCCTGTTTTTTCTGCCTCTCCCCAGGCTCAAGATGTGCCTGACTTTTTGACTGATTTTTCTGATGTGTTTAGCGAAAGTAAATCTGCATCCTTGCCCCCCCATAGGAGCTATGACTGCGCTATTGAATTAGTGCCTGGTAGTAAATTCCCTAAAGGTCGCCTTTTTAACTTGTCTGTACCTGAACATGACGCTATGCGGTCTTATATCAAGGAGTCATTGGAGAAGGGTCATATCAGACCATCCTCTTCACCCTTGGGTGCCGGTTTTTTCTTTGTGGCCAAAAAGGATGGTTCATTAAGGCCGTGTATTGATTATCATCTCTTGAACAATATCACTGTGAAATATCAATATCCGTTACCCTTGATTTCTGACCTGTTTTCCAGGGTGAAAAGTGCTACTTGGTTTACCAAGCTTGACCTCAGGGGGTCGTATAACCTTATTCGCATTAAGCACGGGGATGAATGGAAGACGGCATTTAATACCCCAGAGGGGCATTTTGAGTACTTAGTGATGCACTTTGGCTCACTAATGCTCCTTCCGTCTTCCAGTCCTTCATGAATGACATTTTCAGGGATTTTGTGGATAAATTTCTGATTGTTTATTTGGATGATATCTTGATTTTTTCCAATGACTGGGACTCTCATGTGAAACATGTTCGGACTGTGTTCCAGATTTTGAGAGAGAATGCTCTGTATGTGAAGGGATCAAAGTGTCTTTTTGGCGTACAGAGGATCTCATTTCTGGGATTCATTTTGTCTCCATCTGTTATTGAAATGGACCCGGTCAAGGTTCAGGCCATCTGTGATTGGGTCCAACCTACTTCATTAAACGCTCTTCAGAGATTCTTGGGTTTTGCCAATTTTTATCGTAAATTTATTGGTAATTTCTCTGTTATTGTTAAACCATTGACCGATTTGACCAAAAAGGGTTCTGATGTGGTGAACTGGCCTCATGAGGCAGTCTCTGCGTTTCAGGAACTTAAACCGAGATTCACTTCTGCTCCTGTTCTACGGCAGCCTGATGTTTCTCTGCCATTTCAGGTGGAGGTTGATGCCTCTGAAATTGGGGCAGGTGCCGTTTTGTCCCAAAGAGATCCTGAGACCTCTAAAAGTAACCCTTGTGCTTTTTTCTCTCGAAAATTTTCTCCAACTGAACGTAATTATGACGTGGGTAATTGGGAGTTATTGGTCATGAAGTGGGCTTTTGAAGAGTGGAGACATTGGAAGGAGGGAGCCAAACATCAGGTGGTGGTCCTCATGGACCATAAGAATCTGGTTTATCTGGAATCAGCCAAGCGACTTAATCCTAGACAGGACAGGTGGGCCTTGTTTTTCACACGTTTTAATTTTGTGCTTTCCTTTCTTCCTGTCACTAAGAATGTTAAGGCAGATGCCCTCTCGAGGAGTTTCCTTGCGGACTCTCCTGAGTTATCTGATCCTACTGTTATTTTGAAAGAGGGTGTAGCTCTTTCCGCCATCTCGCCCAATTTGAGACTGGCTCTGGAGGGGTGTCAGGAGGATAAACCCGAGCGCTGCCCTGTTGGGAAATTGTTTGTCCCAGACCAGTGGAAGAAGAGTGTGATGTCTGAGATTCATTGTTCCGCGTTGGCCGGTCATCCTGGAATTTTTGGTACCAGAGACTTGGTGAGTCGGTCCTTTTGGTGGCCTACTTTGTCTCGTGACGTCAGGGAGTTTGTGCAGTCCTGTGGGACTTGCTCTCGCTCCAAGCCTTGCTCTCGCTCTAGTGGTTTGTTGATGCCATTGCCTGTGCCCAAGAGACCATGGACCCATATCTCTATGGATTTTATTTCCGACCTCCCTGTTTCTCAGAGAATGACCGTTATCTGGGTGATTTGTGATAGGTTTTCCAAGATGATACATCTTGTGCCATTACCTAAGTTGCCTTCCTCCTCCGAATTGGTGCCTTTGTTCCTTCAGCACGTGGTTCGGTTACACGGCATTCCTGAGAACAATGTGTCTGACAGAGGAGTCCAGTTTGTTTCCAGATTTTGGGGGACTTTTTGTTCTAAACTTGGTGTTCAATTGTCTTTCTCCTCTGCTTTTCATCCTCAGACCAATGGACAAACAGAGAACAAACCAGACATTGGAGACTTATCTGAGATGCTTTGTGTCTGCTGATCAAGATGACTGGGTCTCTTTTTTGCCTTTGGCTGAGTTTGCTCTTAATAATAGGGCAAGCTCTGCCACTTTGATGTCTCCATTTTTCTGCAATTTTGGGTTTCACCCTCGATTTTCTTCGGGACAGACGGAGGCTTCTGTCTGTCCAGGTGTTGACTCTGTTGTGGAGCGTATGCAGCAGATTTGGGACCAGGTAGTGGAGAGGTTGTCCCTCTCTCAGGAGAAGGCCCAGCGGTTTGCCAACCAGCATAGGACTGATGGTCCTCGGTTTAAAGTGGGGGACTTGGTCTGGTTGTCCTCAAGAAATATCCCTATGAGAGTTGCATCTCCTAAGTTTAAGCCTAGGTTCATTGGACCTTATAAGATCATGGAGATTCTTAATCCTGTTTCCTTTCGTTTACTTCTTCCAGGGACATTTAAGATCCATAACGTGTTCCACAAGTCCTTATTGAAGAGGTTTGTCGAGCCAGTGGTTCCTATGGCTGCGCCCCCTGACCCTGTTTTGGTTGAGGGCAATATGGAGTATGTGGTTGAGAAAATATTGGATTCTCGTTTTTCTAGACGGAAACTCCAGTATTTGGTTAAGTGGAGAGGTTATGGTCAGGAGGACAATTCTTGGGTGTTTGCTTCGGACATCCATGCTAGGAGACTGATCCGTGCGTATCACAGAGCTCATCCTGACCGACCTGATTGCACAAATGAGGGCTCGGTGACCCCTCCTCAAGGGGGGTACTGTTATGAATGTTTTAGAAATGAATTCTGAGCAGAAGCTCCCTCTGGTGGTTACAAACGGTACTGAACCATTCAATGAGGATTGGCAATCAGGAATCACGGACTGGCTGGATATAAAGGAGGTTTCCCCCCATCATGGTTGCCGGTGATCAATTGTTCTTGTCTCAACGTTGTTTCCTGGTTCACTTGGAAGGTTACTGAGTCTTGCCTCTTCTCCTGCTCTCAGATAAGATATTTTCTGTTATTTTCCTCGGGGGGCTTGGGCGCCTGTTATGTTACGGTAGCTGAGGAGTGCAGGTAAAAAAGGAAATACACCAGAGCAGTTGGAATCTATGAGATTGCAGTACCCTGACTAACCACCGCAACTAGAGGCAGCCGTGGAGCGTTCCTACGATGGTCCTAGACGCCTCGTCACAGCCTGAGAAACTAACTACACCTAAAGATAGAAATAGGAAAGCTATCTGCCCCGGAGCAGAACCCCAAAGATAATAGAAAGCCCCCAAACATGTAATGGCGGTTAGACAAGAGGAAATACTGACACAGAAAGAAAATAGTATGAGCAAACGCTGGGGCCCAAACTATCTAAATAGAAAAGGACAGGAAGGGTACTTACTGCAATCCCAGAAAACCCTGAAAAACACCAACTCTACTAATTTCAAAATCACCTGAGATCACACGACCTCTACCACCTAAATTAGTTCTCTGGTGTAACAAAAACAGCAGCCACTGAAAAAACTGCAAAAAGCAAAAGTACAAAACACAGCGGCTGGACTAAACTGAGAGGGCAAAAGCCCCCGGAGGGGACCCAGAAGGCCCCCACAGAAGTGCAGGAAAAAATGCAAAAATATAGCAAAAACACAAAATAAGAAATTGTCTTATCTGATAGCAGGAGATGCAGACACGACACAGCAGGCTACAAGGGAAACTGGAAAGAAGGATTCAGACCAGAACAATTGATCACCGGCAACCCTGATGGGAAAATGATTCCCTTAAATAAGACCAATCAGTAACACCTGATTCCCAATCCTCACTAGTACCGCTTGTAACCACCAGAGGGAGCCCCTGCTCAGAACTCATCTCAAACCCACTCACAACAGTACCCCCCCCCTTGAGGAGGGGTCACCGAACCCTCATTTGAGCAACCAGGTCGGTCAGGATGAGTTCTATGATACGCACGGATAAGTCTCCTAGCATGGATGTCCGAAGCAAACACCCAAGAATTATCTTCCTGACCATAACCTCTCCATTTAACCAAATACTGGAGTCTTCGTCTAGAAAAACGAGAATCCAATATTTTCTCAACCACATACTCCAGATTGCCCTCAACCAAAACAGGGTCAGAGGCACAGCAGCAGGAACCACTGGCTCAACAAACCTCTTCAACAAGGACTTGTGGAACACGTTATGGATCTTAAATGTCCCTGGAAGAAGCAAACGAAAAGAAACAGGATTAATAATCTCCATGATCTTATAAGGTCCAATGAACCTAGGCTTAAATTTAGGAGATGCTACTCTCATAGGAATATTCTTTGAGGACAACCAGACCAAGTCCCCCACTTTAAACCGAGGACCATCAGTCCTATGCCGGTTAGCAAACCGCTGGGCCTTCTCCTGAGAGAGGGACAACCTCTCCACTACCTGGTCCCAAATCTGCTGCATACGCTCAACAACAGAGTCAACACCTGGACAGACAGAAGCCTCCGTCTGTCCTGAAGAAAATCGAGGGTGAAACCCAGAATTACAGAAAAACGGAGACATCAAAGTGGCAGAGCTAGCCCTATTATTAAGAGCAAACTCAGCCAAAGGCAAAAAAGAGACCCAGTCATCCTGATCAGCAGACACAAAGCATCTTAGATAAGTCTCCAATGTCTGGTTTGTTCTCTCAGTTTGACCATTGGTCTGAGGATGAAATGCCGAGGAGAAAGACAATTGAACACCCAGTTTAGAACAAAAAGTCCTCCAAAATCTGGAAACAAACTGGACTCCTCTGTCAGACACAATGTTCTCAGGAATGCCGTGTAAACGAACCACGTGCTGAAGGAACAACGGCACCAATTCAGAGGAGGAAGGCAACTTAGGTAATGGCACAAGATGTATCATTTTGGAAAACCTATCACAAATTACCCAGATGGTGGTCATTCTCTGAGAAACAGGAAGATCGGAAATGAAATCCATAGAGATATGGGTCCATGGTCTCTTGGGCACAGGCAATGGCATCAACAAACCACTAGAGCGAGAGCAAGGCTTGGAGCGAGAGCAAGTCCCGCAGGACTGCACAAATTCCCTGACATCGCGAGACAAGGTAGGCCACCAAAAGGACCGACTAACCAAGTCTCTGGTACCAAAAATTCCGGGATGCCCAGCCAATGCGGAACAATGAATCTCAGACATCACACTCTTTTTCCATTGGTCCGGGACAAACAATTTTCCAACAGGGCAGCGCTCGGGCCTATCCTCCTGACACCCCTCCAGAGCAAGTCTCAAATTAGGCGAGATGGCGGAAAGAACTACACCCTCCTTCAAAATAACAGAGGGATCAGATAGCTCAGGAGAGTCCGCAAGGAAACTCCTCGAGAGGGCATCCGCCTTAACATTCTTAGTGCCAGGAAGAAAGGAAACCACAAAATTAAAACGTGTGAAAAACAAGGCCCACCTGGCCTATCTAGGATTGAGTCGCTTGGCAGATTCCAGATAGACCAGATTCTTATGGTCCGTAAGGACCACCACCTGATGTTTGGCTCCCTCCAGCCAATGTCTCCACTCTTCAAAAGCCCACTTCATGGCCAATAACTCCCGATTACCCACGTCATAATTACGTTCAGTAGGAGAAAATTTTCGAGAGAAAAAGGCACAAGGGTTACTTTTAGAGGTCTCTGGATCTTTTTGGGACAAAACGGCACCTGCCCCAATTTCAGAGGCATCAACCTCCACCCGAAATGGCAGAGAAACATCAGGCTGCCGTAGAACAGGAGCAGAAGTGAATCTCTGCTTAAGTTCCTGAAACGCAGAGACTGCCTCAGGAGGCCAATTCACCACATCAGAACCCTTTCTGGTCAAATCAGTTAATGGTTTAACAATAACAGAGAAATTACCAATAAATTTACGATAAAAATTGGCAAAACCCAAAAATCTCTGAAGAGCCTTTAATGAAGTAGGTTGGACCCAATCACAGATGGCCTGAACCTTGACCGGGTCCATTTCAATAACAGATGGGGACAAAATGAATCCCAGAAATGAGATCTTCTGTACGCCAAAAAGACACTTTGATCCCTTCACATACAGAGAATTCTCTCTCAAAATCTGGAATACAGTTCGAACATGTTTCACATGAGAGTCCCAGTCATTAGAAAAAATCAAGATATCATCCAAATAAACAATCAGAAACTTGTCCACAAAATCCCTGAAAATGTCATTCATGAAGGACTGGAAGACGGAAGGAGCATTAGTGAGCCCAAAGGGCATCACAAGGTACTCAAAATGCCCTTCAGGGGTGTTAAATGCCGTCTTCCATTCATCCCCGTGCTTAATGCGAATAAGGTTATACGCCCCCCTGAGGTCAAGCTTGGTAAACCAAGTAGCGTTTTTCACCCTGGAAAACAGGTCAGAAATCAAGGGTAACGGGTATTGATATTTCACAGTAATATTGTTCAAGAGACGATAATCAATACACGGCCTTAATGAACCATCTTTTTTGGCCACAAAGAAAAAACCGGCACCTAAGGGTGAAGAGGATGGTCTGATATGACCCTTCTCCAATGATTCCTTGATATAAGACCGCATAGCGTCATGTTCAGGTACAGACAAGTTAAAAAGGCGACCTTTAGGGAATTTACTACCCGGCACTAATTCAATAGCGCAGTCATAGCTCCTATGGGGAGGTAAGGATGCAGATTTACTTTCGCTAAACACATCAGAAAAATCAAACAAAAAGTCAGGAACATCCTCAGCCTGGGGGGAGGCAGAAAAAACAGGAGTGTTGGTATTAACACATTGGCAGCCCCAACTGGTTACAGACACAGATTTCCAATCCAAAACAGGATTATGAGACTGTAACCAAGGGAAACCCAGCACGATAATGTCATGCAGATTATATAGAACCAAAAATTTGCAGCACTCCTGGTGATCAGGTTCAACCCTCATTATCACCTGAGTAGAAAACTGGGGTTTATTCTCAGCCAAAGGGGTAGAATCGATCCCCAGTAGGGGAATAGACTTCTGTAGGGGTATCAAGGGAAATCCACAACGTTTAGCAAAATCATAATCCATCAGTTAATAGCTGCTCCAGAATCAACGAAAGCCTGAGCAGAAAATGAGGACAGAGAGCATATCAGAGTGACAGTTAATAAAAACTTAGTCTGAACACCACCCAAGACAACTGAGCGTGCAAAACGTCTTCCCCGCTTAGGGCAGACAAATAGCATGAGAGGCATCACCACAGTAGAAACATAACCCATTGCGCTTTCGAAACTCATGACGCTGTGCCCCAGACACCACTCCATCACACTGCATGGGCTCAGCAGCTGGCTCACAAGGCAACACCACTCGACGCATACTTCTCCGCTCACGCAAACGTCTGTCAATTTGAATCGCTAATGACATAGAATCATTGAGACCAGAGGGGACAGGGAATCCCACCATAACATCCTTTACATTATCCGACAGACCCTTCCGAAAAGGGCCGCCAAAGCGTCGTCATTCCATTTGGTCAGGACTGCCCACCTACGGAATCTCTGACAGTATAACTCAGCGTCATCAAGCCCCTGATTTAATGCCAACAAGGCTTTTTCAGCTTGATCATTGACATTAGGCTCATCGTACAATAACCCCAAAGCCTGAAAAAATGCATCAACATCACTCAAAACAGGATCCCCAGGTGTGAGGGAAAAAGCCCAATCCTGAGGATCGCCGCGCAGGAGAGAGATGACAATTTGAACCTGCTGCGCTGCGTTTCCTGAGGACTTAGATTTTAAGGCAAGAAATAATTTACAATTATTTTTGAAATTCTGAAACTTAGCTCGATCCCCTGAAAACAAATCTGGCATGGGGATCCTAGGTTCCACAACAGGCAACCTAGCAAGATATGCAGCAATACTCCGAACCTCAGTGGCAAGCTGATCCACACGGCCAGACAACTGTGCAAACTCCATTGAGAGAAAAAATCCTCCCCAGCACCCAGAGATACAGAGGGAAAAAAAAAAAAAAAAAAAAAATGCAACAAACAGAAAAATATCTCTGACAACTTTTCTTCCTTCAAAATATTTTTTCCCTTCTGTGAGTACCATACAATTTTTATGGCCGGTGATACTGTTATGTTACGGTAGCTGAGGAGTGCAGGTAAAAAAGGAAATACACCAGAGCAGTTGGAATCTATGAGATTGCAGTACCCTGACTAACCACCGCAACTAGAGGCAGCCGTGGAGCGTTCCTACGATGGTCCTAGACGCCTCGTCACAGCCTGAGAAACTAACTACACCTAAAGATAGAAATAGGAAAGCTATCTGCCCCGGAGCAGAACCCCAAAGATAATAGAAAGCCCCCAAACATGTAATGGCGGTTAGACAAGAGGAAATACTGACACAGAAAGAAAATAGTATGAGCAAACGCTGGGGCCCAAACTATCTAAATAGAAAAGGACAGGAAGGGTACTTACTGCAATCCCAGAAAACCCTGAAAAACACCAACTCTACTAATTTCAAAATCACCTGAGATCACACGACCTCTACCACCTAAATTAGTTCTCTGGTGTAACAAAAACAGCAGCCACTGAAAAAACTGCAAAAAGCAAAAGTACAAAACACAGCGGCTGGACTAAACTGAGAGGGCAAAAGCCCCCGGAGGGGACCCAGAAGGCCCCCACAGAAGTGCAGGAAAAAATGCAAAAATATAGCAAAAACACAAAATAAGAAATTGTCTTATCTGATAGCAGGAGATGCAGACACGACACAGCAGGCTACAAGGGAAACTGGAAAGAAGGATTCAGACCAGAACAATTGATCACCGGCAACCCTGATGGGAAAATGATTCCCTTAAATAAGACCAATCAGTAACACCTGATTCCCAATCCTCACTAGTACCGCTTGTAACCACCAGAGGGAGCCCCTGCTCAGAACTCATCTCAAACCCACTCACAACAGGCGCCTCTCGGTTCCTCTGGAGCCACTGTTGTTTGTTCATTTGCCTTTTCCAGTTTTTTCTGTGGCTGCGGCTTAGTTTTGTTACACCAGAGAACTAATTTAGGTGGTAGAGGTCGTGTGATCTCAGGTGTTTTTGCAATTAGTAGCGTTGTTTTTTTTTAGGTTTTTTTTGGATTGCAGTAAGTATCCTTCCTATCCTTTTCTGTCTAGGCAGATTGGGCCCCAGCGTTTGCTCATACTATTTTCTGTCTGTGTCTGTAGTTTCTCTTGTCTAACCGCCATTACATGTTTGGGGGCTTCCTATGTTCTTTGGGGAACTGCTCCGGGGCAGATAGCTTTCCTCTTTCTATCTTTAGGTGTAGTTAGCCTCTCAGGCTGTGACGAGGCGTCTAGGACCAACGTAGGAACGCTCCACGGCTGCCTTTAGTTGTGGTGGTTAGTCAGGGTACTGCAATCTAGTAGATCCCAACCTCTCTGGTGTATTGCCGTTTTTGCCTGCTCTCCTCAGCTACCAAAACATAATACTAGCCATTCGTAAGGTGGAGACTCAGGAACTTTCTCATAAACAGGCTCTTGCCCCGACAACACTCAGAGAATTATTAACAGCTTGACTTGAAGCTAAGAAATTATTAGATCTAGCTCATAGCAAATTCTATGATTTTGGTAACAAATGTGGCCGTATGTTGTCTAGAGAACTGATAGCTCAACAATCTCAAAACCATATTTCCAAAATAAACAATGCTGCAGGCCATATTTTACACCCATCAGAAGAGATCTACACACAACTTCATAAATATTATACTAACCAATATAACTTAGATGGCCCACCGAACAATACACCCCCACCTGAAAATGCTGCGCCTTTTTTTGAAGATACATCTTCAGCATCCTTGATGGACAAACCCCTATCAGATTCTGAGTGATCCTCAACGGTCCAAACATTGGCGAGCGGAAAAAAATACCAGACCCGACGGATTTACTGTTAAATTTTACAAGACATTCCTTCCCCTCATCTCCCCCCTTTTATTAGCATCATTCAACCATGCTACCAACTTTAATCCATTTCCCTCCCAAACTACAGAGGCCAATATCACAATTCTCCTTAAATCTGGTAGGGGCCCCCTCCGTTGTTCAAATTACAGGTGTATTTCTTTGCTGAATGCCGACTTAAAAATATACACAAAAATATTGGCAAATAGACTCCAGCCCCTACTCTCTAACCATATTCATTTGGATCAAGTTGGGTTCCTGTTCGGTAGAGAGGCCCGCGATAACACACTAAAAGCAAGTGATATCCTTCACTATGCTCAAACAAGAAACATACCTCCTTTAATACTGTCACTTGACGCTGAAACAGCGTTTGACAGAATATCACGGTCAGCCATCCATTACGCCTTCAAAAAACTCAAAATAGCAGAACGCTTTATAGCTAAAATAATGGCCCCCTATTGTAACCCTACAGCAATCTCTAATGGAACAAGACAGGGGTGCCCTCTCTCCCCTCTACTGTATATCATCATGATGGAACATTTACTATCCTATATTCGTGATAACCCTGATATTAAAGGTATCACTATAGGGAAAACAGAATATAAATGCTCCGCCTTTGCATATAATGTCCTTCTATACATTACAAGCCCACATACGTCAATTCCATCTATCATGGCAGAAGTGGATCATTTTGGCACATGGTCCAATTTCAAAATAAACACTTCAAAATCTCAGGCTCTCAAGGTTTCCTTGCCAACTACCACTCAGGCTAACCTTTAATCAAATTTTCCTTTTTCTTGGCCATCACAGGGTATAAAATACTTATGGATCCGCATACATAGAGATCTTTCTCGACTGTTTGACCTCCATTACAAACCCTTACTTGGACAAGTCCATAAGGACATTAATTCATGGACTGTGAAGGATTTCTCATGGTTCGGCAGAGTAAATATATTAAAAATGAATATTTTACCAAGACTTCTTTACCTTTTTCAAACTATCCCGACCAGAATCCCTTTAAATTTTTGGAAACATCTACTTAGCATCTTTTGTAAGTTCATCTGGCTGACTGGTCGTCTACGTATTCATGGCGATATATTAGTCAGGTCTAAACAAATGGGAGGGCTCGGTATTCCGGATTGTAGAAAATACTACATGGTGGCAGTCCATGCCAGAATACTTGATTATTTTCACCATCAACATGGGAAGCTTTGGGTTCATAGCACAAACTATATGTCCAAGTACATTAACTACACTCCCCTGGAACCCACATTCCTCAGCCCTTAAACACTCTCAACAATCCTACAACACATACTGTACAATCCTATTCCTACGTTGAGACAATAAGATCTCTCTAAGTGACCCACAGGGCCCATTATACCCAATCTCAGACAATCCCACCTTTTTACCTGGGCTATTTTCCAATCGATTTTTGGGTAGAAGTAAATATCACCCTCTTCACTTTGCTCATGTACTATCTAACGCATCTTTAATACCCCTCAACAAGATAATTTGGGACTGCTCTATCCCTCCAAGACCCGACAATGACTATAGACAATTGCAACATTTCTATTCCCATGTTAGAAAAGATAGACGGCTCAATAGGGATCGTACAAATTTTTAAAAACTGTGCCTATCGTCATCTCCACCCTTGCACTCCATCTCATTGCTCTATAAACACCTAATAGCCCATACTACAACTGTCAGACCACCCTATTGCGATGCATAGGAACGAGAACTGGGCAAATCTTGGAGACTCACAATGGGCTAAATGTTTTCAATTTGCTCACAAAACTTCAACTGCAAGAAAAACTCAAGAGACCGCCATTAAGATCATCTCCAGATGGTACAAGGTTCCCATATTACTTCATAAGTGGTTTCCTGCAGTATCAGATGGATGCTGGAGATATGGAGTGAAAGAGGGGACGATGACACACATTTGGTGGAGCTGTCCCATAAGATGTTTCTGGACTCAGGTAATTCAGACTACTAAAAAAATAACTAGTCTCTGTGCCCGACTCTCCTGAATCTCTTTTGCTATTTATGATCCCAACTAGTTTCACCAGATACAAAAGGTCTTTAATAAGCTACATTATACAGGCTGCTAAGAACATCATTCCTTCGTCACTGGAAAAGTACTTCTCCACCTACTCTGGAGGAGATGTTCTGTGAAATAGCCCTTCTAAATAGGATGGAACATTTGATTGTCCAATCCCCACTGACTGTGTTAGATACTGTGAGACTTGGAGAGACTGGATTGAATTTCAGGAATCCAATGCCTGCCATCTTACATCAGACTGATGGATGTGACCCACCCTTTTCTGCGCTGCGTTTCTTCTCTGTCCGGATTGTGCTCTGCGCTGGTTCGCATCTGGCTGCACTATGTAGGGTTTCTATTGGATTTTAGTAACTTCATAATTGTAATACTGATGGCCTAAAATGTTCTCTTCCCTCTCTATGATATAGTGATGCTGATATTGTCCTGTTCTTTTTTTTGGATTTTGGTGATTGAAAATTATTTAACCTTTCAATAAAATTGAATTTTGAAAAATCTTACTGATCAAAGGGGTGTACTCATTTATGCTGAGCAATGTTTATTAACATTTAAAAAACACATAACATAATTACAGTTTATTTCCTGCATGCCTTCTCTCGTGTTTTTCAAGATGTGATTTATATATAAAAGATTTCCCACATTCTGAACAGGAATACGGCTTCTCTTCTCTATGACTTTTCTCATGTTGCACAAGATTTGATTTATTTATAAAGCATTTCTCACAGAATGAACATTAATACGGCTTTTCTCCTGTGTGAATTCTCTGATGCCTAACAAGCACTGAATTATCTCTAAAGCATTTCCCACATTCTGAACATGGATATGGCTTTTTTCTAGTATGAATGCTCTGATGTCTATTAAGATGCTCTTTATCTGTGAAGGACTTCCCACACAGTGAACATGAAAATGGTTTTTCTCCTCTATGAATTCTCTGATGTCTAACAAGACTCCATTTCTCTGTAAAGCATTTCCCACATTCTGAACATGAATACGGCTTCTCTCCAGTGTGAATTTTCTGATGTTTAATAAGACTCCTTTTAAAATCGAAGAACTTCCCACATTCTGAACATGAAAATGGGTTCTCTCCTGTGTGAATTCTCTGATGTGTAATAAGATTCGATTTATTTCTGAAGGACTTCCCACATTCTGAACATGAAAATGGCCTTTCTCCTGTGTGAATTCTCTGATGTGTAATAAGATTCGATTTATTTCTGAAGGCCTTTCCACATTCTGAACATGAAAATGGCTTTTCTCCTGTGTGAATTCTCTGATGTATAATAACATTTCCTTTATCTATAAAGCATTTCCCACATTCTGAACATGGATATGGCTTTTTTCTAGTATGAATGCTCTGATGTCTATTAAGATGCTCTTTATCTGTGAAGGACTTCCCACATAATGAACATGAAAATGGTTTTTCTCCTCTGTGAATTCTCTGATGTCTAACAAGACTCCATTTCTCTGTAAAGCATTTCCCACATTCTGAACATGAATACGGCTTCTCTCCTGTGTGAATTTTCTGATGTTTAATAAGACTCCCTTTAAAAGCGAAGAACTTCCCACATTCTGAACATGAAAATGGGTTCTCTCCTGTGTGAATTCTCTGATGTCTAATGAGACTCCCTTTATATGTAAAGCATTTCCCACATTCTGAACATGAATATGGCTCCTCTCCTTTGTGAATTCTCTGATGTGTAATAAGATTCCCTTTAAAAGCAAAGAACTTCCCACATTCTGAACATGAATATGGCTTCTCTCCTGTGTGAATTTTCTGATGTGTAATAAGACTCCCTTTATCTATAAAGCATTTCCCACATTCTGAACATGAATATGGCTTCTCTCCTGTGTGAATTCTCTGATGTGTAATAAGATTCGATTTATTTCTGAAGGCCTTTCCACATTCTGAACATGAAAATGGCTTTTCTCCTGTGTGAATTCTCTGATGTATAATAAGATTTCCTTTATCTATAAAGCATTTCCCACATTCTAAACATGAATACGGCTTTTCTCCTGTGTGACTTCTCTCATGTATAACAAATCTTGATTTATATGTAAAGCATTTCCCACATTCTGAACAGGTGTATGGCTTCTCTCCTTTATGCTTTCTTTGTGTTAAAAAATCTGAGGTTGTTGTAAGTTGCTTGTCAGACTGAAATCTTGTATCCACTTTGTCACCTGGAATTGTGGTAACAATGCGAGATTGCTCAGGAGAGGGTTCCTCATGATTAGGAGGATTATAAGAAAGTGAAGTGCTGTGAAGTCCAGGAGGATCATGAAGGGTAATCAGGTTTTCTCCATTAGATTGCTTCCCGATATCTTCTTTTTTACAATTGAGTGATAAACCGTTCTTCTCACAAGGATTTCCTGAGGATGAAAGAATGAAAAAAATCACATCCAATCTAAAACATAAAAGAGATTTCTAAATATATTTTATGGAGCTTACAATGAAAACGTCAGTCAGTGAAAAGACCAGTAATAAGGAAGACAACGACATGCCACGTGACAAACGGTAAGGTTTTTAATATTAGTTAGGACTGCCAATTATGGTCACTGCTAAGAGGTGAGATGGCTTTTGCATTTTTTGTTTTAATTAAAAAATATGTTAACTGAGGGGCGTGGCGATGTAGTGGAGCAAGAAAGACGCGCTGTGGCAGAGCTCCTTGCATCCTGATATCCATCCTGATTCTCTTCTACCCTGACCGGCATTTACCTGCACCCGGTATACTCCCCTGGACCCCAGGAATCATCCGGTGCCCGGGAGGCGCGCTGTGCGGCTCCTGTGAGTGGGACGCTGAAGAGACACCGGAGGGGAAGCGGGGCCTGAGGAAGGCGGCGGCCATCTTTTGCTGTGCGCTCCTACAGGCAGGGCGCACAGAGCTGAGGATTCCAGTCTCGGGGGAGCCGCTGGAGAAGCGTGACCACTTCACTGGAAGTACAAGCTGGGGAGACGCGGTGTGATCTCTGGAAAATGAGCCCTGCGCTCCCTCACTGACAGTTTAGCTGCCCCTGGTTCTTGTGCCCCCCCACCATCTTTGGGATCTTTGATCTCTTGCCACTGCCCCTACAGGCGCTGTGACACAATAACCCAGCCTGACTCACAGGACTTGCATGATACTTTTAACCTGCTGCAGGACTTAACATTTCACTTCATTACAAGACCGTAAATTATTCTCAGCCTGCTGCAGCAATCAATCAAAGTCTCCCTAAAGTGAACATTCTGTAGCCATCTGTACAACGAGCACATCCATACCGTATATTCCCTAATAGTGGTGCTTTTGCTCCTGGAAGAGGGGACTTTCGCATTATACAGTCATTAAACTTGCCATACTTCATTACTATTAATCATGAATCGCTCAAAGAGGTCAAGCATGGCAGACAAATTAAAGGAATTTGCAAGGTCTGACCCGTCTGATAATGCACGTTCTCTTAGGAATACTTCCAAAACTTGAGATCAGCGTAAAAACCAAGCCTCTGATTAAGTGGCGTCACCGAAGATCTAATTCTAAGGCAGGCATCCGAGCAGTTAATGCAGGCCATTTCCCTGAACAGAACATCTTTGACCGAGAAAATAGAGGACGTGCACTCTGAGGTGGGGCGTCTCCGGCAAGATATGCAGGCCATGAAGGGGCGCATTACGGAGATGGAGACGAGGGTATCTCACTTAGAGGACACTCTTCCACCCATGGAGGCCAGATTAACCAAGGTGTCTGGCTCTATAAATGCTTGGAAACAGAAGGCGGATGATCGGGAAAATAGACTGCGCTGCAATAACATTCGAATCATTGGTTTACCGGAGCGATCGGAAGGTCAGCAGCCTGAGCAGTTTCTTGAAAGTTGGCTTAAGGACACTCTGGGTGATGGATTCTCCTCTACATTCTCAAATTTAGTAATTATTCGGGATTATACATAAATTGGGATAAATCCGCCTTGATGCCTCTCTCCCTGGGTCCAATGGATCACCTTGAAACGTTATCCCCATTGCCTGTAACTAACTTTAAGTACCTGGGAATAAATATCTCAAAATATAGTAGACTAGACTTAAAAATTATTATCCCGTTGTTAGATCTTGTTAAACTTAAATTTGCTATCTGGAGTAAATTGCCATTATCTGTCTCCGGACATATTAATCTGATTAAAATGATCCTACTCCCCAAACTCAGTTACTCCCTCCAACATAGTGCAGTACTGATCCCTAAATCTTTTTTTCAGGACTTAATTCATTAATTTCATCCTTTATATGGGGAAGACTAGACCTAAACTCAAACTGTCTACCTTACATAGGTCTAAACAGTTGGACGGGCGGCACTGCCGGATTTCTTTTTATATTACTTGGCCGGGCAAGTCAGAGCTCTGAGTAGATGGATGCCTAATAATTGTTTACCTAACTCGGAGAGTCATCTGGCTCATGTTGCAGGGACTGATTGCTTGTTGGGGTTTTTAGAAGTAGACAAACCTAACGTCTCTGGATTATTACCCTTACTCCGGTTGGCACGGTCAGTCTGGAGACAACTTAAACGAGTGGTTCGCTTTGTTGACGTTATAGCTGAAATGCCATTATGAAATAATCCCTGTTTCCCGATGCTACTGAACCACCCGTCCACTCAATTCTGGACCTCATATAATATTTCCTCAATTAAAGATTTATATGATCACAATGTCCTAATGTCCTTTGAACAAATGCAGATTAAACACGGTGTCCCAAGGTCACAATTTTTTCGATACCTACAGCTTAGATCAGCAATTCAATCATATCTGCGTAACATAAATATGACCCAAGCAATATCATCCTTCCCTTTGATAGGGATTCTCAAATCACAAGGCCCCCAGGGTCTTATTTCTACCTTATATACTTATATGTTGTCCGCGGGCTCTGACTCTGCTTTATCGTCAGTAAGGGAGAGGTGGAGGTCTCTAGTTCCAGATATTCAGAATGAAGATTGGGAGGAGATTCTTGGTTCGCCAATCGGGATGTCTCCATCAGCCAATAACAAAATGACGCAAATGTATATAGTGCACCAGTCATATCTGACCCTACTACGGCTATTTAGGATGGGGTGGTCCCAATCCTCAGAATGTTTACGATGTCATACAATGGATGCAGATTTCATACATATGGTGTGGGGATGCCCAACTATTCTCTTTTTGGAGCAAGGTGACCTCGTTGTTAACCTCCCTTTTAGGCATTCCTGTTGCTCTCACTCCATTGGTATGTCTGTTTGGTGTGCTGGAGGAAGAGATATGGGGGCACCACATCAAAATTCTTCTGCGGGAGACACTTTTTTTTAGCCAGGAAAATATTGGCCTTATGCTGGATGGGTAATCAACATCCTTCTCTTAGAGCTTAGATTGAACTGGTGAATTCAATTATAAAAAAATCTCACTAAATTCGATTATTAGAGGAAAGTGTATCTAGAGTGAACATAAATTTCCTATGAAAACACACAATTTTATTGATAACACCTTAAAAAACACCTAGCCCATGTGGCACCCCGACGCGTTTCCCTGTTTGCACGGTTCATCAGGAGGATATGATGGAGTTGATGCCGGATACCATAGTGATGAATGGTACACCCGACGGTCGGTAACAAGGGACTTAAATAACCCCTGGTTAATCTCACTGCCTTTATCGGCCCCGCCTCCCAAATGGTAAGCGGTAATACCTCCAGGTCATAGCGGTGAAAAACATGCCCCCACCCTAACTCACCTCTACATGCCGGCGTGCGTTCCACACAGGATCCTGTGCGCTCCACACAATCACATGAAGCCGGCAGAGCGCGCACTGATTACACAAGGAGCATCACTTTCGGTATTAGGAGTCCTGCGCTCCATCTGTGCGTTCCAGGCGGCTCATGCGCATTAAGAAGTCAAAACCCATTACTAATCTGGAATTATCGGAGTATAGACTTCTAGATGTAGCTATCATATTATAATTCATCATTTAATTCACATATATATGCTCAAAATCAATAGTCTAAAGGGACATGATAAAATAATGAGTAATGAAAAGTAATGAAAAATAAAAAGCATAACTTTATACAGGTACAGATATCGATCCAACAATCAGGATTAAACAGAACATTAGGGTATGCAATTATCTGAAACACCCATAGCAGGGTTAATACCAACACAGAATTTTCTTCCAAAACAACATCATATAAACAGGCGAAGGACAGGCATTCATTTAACCCCTTAGGGGCCAGGGTCAATAATCTGAAAATCCACTCAGCCTCCCGTTTTTGTACATTCCTGTCCAAATCACCCCCTCTAATTTTTGATTTGACCAATTCAATCATA
This sequence comes from Oophaga sylvatica, assembly GCA_033576555.1. Taxonomy (NCBI): domain Eukaryota; kingdom Metazoa; phylum Chordata; class Amphibia; order Anura; family Dendrobatidae; genus Oophaga; species Oophaga sylvatica. The sequence continues at coordinate 80,034 of JARQOD010000512.1, forward strand.
CTGAAGGTAATTTCTTTAACACACCCGCCATGCATCTCATTCATATGGCGCGCCACCGGTGAGTCTCGATTATTACGGATGTCACATAAGTGTTCACCCACTCTCACCCTCAGTTCTCTAATGGTCTTTGCCGATATAATCCATGGGACAAGTACACGTAGCCTTATAAACCAGGCCCATTGACCTGCAATTCCCAAAGTCCCTGATAGTGAAAACTCTCCAATTTGCTGCGTTAACAAAGGTTTTACCTTGAGACATATATTCACACCTAGAACAATTCCCACATTTGAAGAATCCTAGTGGTTTTCTAACAAGCTAAGTCCCCGTCC